>JAHZNF010000527.1:0-12072 GCA_027744215.1 Troglopedetes dispersus | reverse complement strand
ATTTGTGAGTTTTGCCCTCGGCTTGTTCTAAACTTTTGCATTAAACTACCTATACAACCAGGAAATAAAAGATTTATTTTTGGAAGATAAAATATTTGGCGACACTTTACTGCGTAGGTACTATTAGTTGCTTTTGCAACCAGCAATTTCCATTATGAAAGTTTTGTTAGGCCAAGAGTGTTTGTAAGCAGCAAGTGGTCAATTCTGTTCACTCGAAGTACCTCTTTCATCACTCTTATGAAAGAGAGAAACGTGTGGCACAGCATAATGGGGCTATTTATAAGTAGGTTTGGTGTGTGACACAACAATAAATAAGTTTCGTGCTTCATACCATGGTTTACTCTGATCAATGAAATGGCCATATTATTTCCGGACAGTTTCAAAAGTCGTCTTCGGTAACCCAACTAATGCGGACCAAGCCCTACAATCAACTACCCATTTCATTGATAAACCTGATTGAAAGCTATGTGGTTTGAACAGCAACAATCTAAACTGGTCATTGAGAGAACCGCGGCAATGCAGCTTACGGTTACTAGAAAATTTGTTCTCGACTGGTGATCTTTTATCCGGAACCCAAGGGATTTTCACCTCTTTTGGATTTCCTAAAGTCCTGTCAAAATCACCAAAACCATTTGTCTTGCAAAAATCGTTCGATGAATTTGACCGGAGTGGAATTATGATGTAACAATGAATCGTTCTTGATTCTCTGCCATGTAATACGAAAATCTTTTTTTCCAAAGAGGTTTACTTTAATGCAGGGATCCAAGCCACTTTTATCAAGCATCGTCTCACTCCTCTTTCACGGCATACCCAGCTCATAAGATAAAGTTCGTCTCACATTTTTTGCCTCGGTAGAATCGTGAATATCGTGATCGTAAAATTGCCAACAGGCACAACAGTACAGCACCTTTCAGGTTAGGATACCTACTAGTAATTCTGATTTCACGGTTGTACAAATAACAAGCATAGTTTATAAAAAGATATTATCCGCTTTTTTATTCATTTCATGTTCGCATTCACCTTTTCCTTGTCTTAACAGTTTCTGTTAAATTCATCCAAGTTGTTTGCCTTATTCTTTCACGCCGCATCAATACATTCAGTTTATAATGGAAAATGAATTGTGACATATACTAGGAAATTTCACTCAAATTCTGGCAGATACAAGACCTTTCAGTACTAGGCATAAAGCGTGATTTATGTATACTTTATACGTTTTTGAATCTAAATCCGCAAGTTCTTAACGGATGATAAAGTGGTACATGTTGCGGTGCATTCTGAATAATAAATGATGTTTTTGCCAAAGCTGTATTTTTAGATATTTTGAGGGGGTTAAAATTAATGGAATATGGAGCGTGACGATAATGACGATATGGCTTTGTGAAGTGCATTATGCGTCTCTTTATAGACAAATGGGTAGATAAAATATATAGTAGTCATCGACGAAGCATTAACACTCACATAGTATCTACAAAAGAGGGATGAGATAACTAAGTGAAATTGGCATCTGAGCTACAGCTTCAATCTAAAGTGTTTTATAATGGAGCTGGAAGGCAGGGGACGCGTGATCCTAACAATATGTTATATATTTTGAAAGAAGAACTTCCAGTCTCAGATAAACTCTAACTCATATATGACAACTCACAAGATACAAGGTACTTATCATGGAATTAGTCTAGAACATGCTACCGCATCCTATTCTGTCACCACTTCTCACCAGTCGTAAACCAATTCACAGAGCACACTAACACAACAGAATGAATAGTTTTCTAAGAGTTGTTCTTCACAAGATTTTATATGCTTTTACGAATCAAATCATTCTTCAGTTATTAGGAGGAAATATGTGATGCACTGTGCAAAATGAAAAGTAGACTTAGTCTTCGCAAACGTACGGAGAAAGTAAGACCATGATTATTTTAAACTTCATGGCCGCTATAATACCTTCCATTGAGTGGGAATGCGGATAAGATCACTCACTCGGACTTGCTTAAAACGGGAAAGTGACAAAAAATCGTTTATTTAAGATACTTTCACATACTTAATCTATGATGAACCGACAAATGTGAGATTTTACGAACCATGCGATAATGAAAATACATTTTGCATTCAAAATACTACGACAGCCTGATGTCAACATAATGTCCTTTGATTCACAAAGTTAATTGAGCTTGTGGGGCTGAAGAAAACGAGTTCTCAACATAACTCACAATATCCACCAATAAAAATCTGCTTCTCTTTACCCTTTACTGGTTTAGTGCATGAAGCAAACACTGAAAGTATACAGTATAATGCCTTACTCGAATTTTTACAACTTTCATCATGCTTTCGCAATTTAATTGAGTTTACAACATCCATGGTTGAACCATGAAAGAATTTGTGACAAACATAAAAGTTGTAAATATGAGGAGTGCTGCATCAGTAACGTCTTCGGGAATTCACCAGGGCTTATAAAGTAAACAGTCAATTTTACGTGAAGCGGAATGTTCGGGCATGGGTTGAGACATCATGTGCATAAATGTATCTAATGTTTATAAATTTTTGCTGTTTTGCACAAAATGCGATTTTCAAACAATGCATGAGAATGAGATAAAAAAAATAATAGTTACCTACTCGAGATTTCATTTGTTTTTTCCCACTTACCAACTTTATGACATCCAGGCCGTTCCCAAGTATGTTTCCCCTCAGTTTCACCGCATGAAAGAAGAAAGAGGCTCAACAGGAGACAAGTGCACCACCAAAGTTTCCATCTCCCCTCGAGGTGGAATCCATAAGTAGTTGGACATCTTGTCTGGCTTACCTCACTGGATGATCCTTTGCTTGTTTGAGCCATTCAAACACTTTTTCTCTGCGGAATGTCGCCCCAACACGAAACGTTTATTCTTCCTCCTTTCTCCGCTCTCACCAACAATTCAAAGAAAAGTCGCTAATTCACGTGGCAAATTGCCCTGGGAAGAATAAGTACGAAAGAAATAATCAGAGGGTAAGTAAATTGAATTTGGCAATCTTTTAGTGATGCGAGGAGAAAATTACAATGTGGTGTAAAGTGATTCCATTTGTGACAACTTGTTTCAATTGTGTCAATTCGTCTAATAGATGTATAATAATAATGCGTAATTTTGCAAAAAACGTGGGAAATTGGTTGAAGGAGGCGTATATTTGTTGGAAATTTGAGTCCCTGACTTCGTTGCTTTATTCCCCTCAGCATCAATGTGAAACAATATGTTCTGATTGTACTTTTTTTGCCATAAGATGATGTGTCAAACTTCATTGAAGTTTTTGGTAAATGTGTCCTCTTAATCTCAATAAAAAAGGAAGCCATATATCTAGTAACTTGAACAACTTGAGGCAATTTTTCCGGAGATAAAAGATGCTTAAGTGAAAGTAATGCAGAGCGACGAGAACTGGAGCTCACCGCTCTCTTTATTTTTGCATTTTACATGAGAAACATCTTTTAAATATGCATGCGTATTTTTTCTCCTACATTTTGATAAGATATACTTTCCAGGTTTTGTATCTCCGTACCACTGATTATACCAGCTTTCTCGTCTTTTAATTCGGCAAATAGCAAAGTTACGCTCGTTATCTTGAAATGACGTGTGGTACACGATTTTTTTGCTTAGGTAATTTAGTGAGTTATGCTAAGTGAGTCAGTTGACGCAAGTGTGTGATGTGCAAGAAGCAGAAGTGAAATATTTGCAGCGTAAAAGTTTCTGTTGGTGAACATAGAATGGACTAACACTTAGCGAAGTTGACTGATAGTCTCATCACAAGAAAAATTGGAAACGTCTTGCATTTACTTCCGAGCATTTATGTAGCAGAGAAAATCAAGAGGACACCAGTGGAGGCGGAAGTCAGCAAATTAAGTGAGTATAAACAAACTGTAAACAAGGCAATATTACAAAATGGCTTCAATGGATAATGTTGCGTTTTGCGTTGAGATCCTTGAATGTGGTATTTCTCCAGTTCTGCTTTTAACAGCAACGTGATTAGCGGTGTGGACAGAGCCACAAAATATGACAAATTCTTCAGTAAGCAATTCCGGGAAAAACACAGAAAACGTCATTTTTTCATTAATATTTCAGCCTTATTTGTTCGCCACAAGCGATCTAATCCAAGGACCGAACCGCAGAAAGAATTCATAGAAAATTCCATCATCATCATGATGGATGATGATTAACGAACGAACAGTTCTAATGGCCAACTTCCATTAATCCATCACATTGAATTCAAATGCAAAAATAAATACACAACTTCGTGTCACTTTGGGCAACTTTGGATTATTTTATTTGCCAGGGCTCAGCATAAATCGTTGAAGGCCGCAGTACACAGACCTCTTGCTTAAGTTACAAAATTGGTATTCCTCCTAAAATATGATCAAGCAAACCTTGTTATTATAATCCATTGCTGGTACATGGCTGGTAGTCCGTAGATAACCTTAATTGTATTTTGAAACGATTAACCTTATTTGACTCTTGGCTTAGCTAACTATTGTGCAGACTGAATGAACATCTAATCCCTGCTCTTTCATATATGTACATGGGAAGAAATTATCACGAGTTAACAGCAGCCAAAAATAGCTTTATCTAACAAACACCGCCCCCAAAATCCAACTATTGAGGACACCTTTTCAAAAATGTTTGAGTTCATACAAAATGGAGAATATGTATTACATGTTTCCAAACACCACCCACTGTTTATAGAGTGAAAGCTGCTGCAAACTACGTCGTTTTTCTTTTGTGTGAACTTTTAATCTGTTTGCTAGTTAATCGGTTGTATAATATCAAGATTAAACACATAATTCTGCCGGAACTGTGAATTTCCAGGGAGCTTTGAAAGAAGCAAAAGTGAAAGCAGTTGCTTTCTTAATAAATCCAACCAGTTTTGATGGAGAAATTTAGTTGGTTATACATACAGGTTCCTATGTGGGGGTGATGCGAATGCAATTTACAGTTAGAAATGTTGCTGTCATCCAGAAAATAGTACGGGTACGAATTGTAACCCTTTGTGCCAGAGTCCCATTAAATGGTCCCAATTTCAAAATTTCTTTCCCGAAAATCATTGAAGCCAGTTTTGAATAACTAATTGAAGTAACAACAAATGTCATGTGAGGTGATATGAGTCGAGTCATATGCTGTCAATTTCCGTTAAGCCATGCAATGCCTTAATATAAACCATCAGTTAGCAATGTGCCGATTTTGAAAGGTAATGTAATGGAATGGATGAAATGATAGAAGTGAAGTGAAGGGAGAAATGCATCAGTGAAAAGTATGTAAGTACATGTGTACTATTTACTACATCAAACAGTCCGCATAATATACTTGCTGTCCCTTACAATCTTTAAAATTGCCTACTCTTCTAAGAACCCTTCAACCCACATTTCCATTATTCAATTGCTTCATACTTTATATAACATCAACTCACGTCTCGAGAGAAACGAACACAACCTTTAGCTGTCTGCACAATTGGACTATATTTCTTGTTTGATACCTCAGCAAATACACTTTAGCACATGCTGAAACAAAAAAATCTTGTACGTCTCGTTTTCACTTGGCAGTTGCAGTAAGTTTCCTGTTGTTGATATTTTGTATTTTATTGTTAGACACGTTTCACCTCTTCCGGCTTTGCATAATAATAGAAACCTTTTCAAAAACAGCGGAGAAAGGGTCGGCAAGATTTTGTTATAAGAATATCATTTTGGAAGCGTACATAACGTGTGTGAACTGAGTGGGCTCTGTACATATCTGTTAAAGCTTATAGGAAGGATGAGTGGGCAGCAACTGGATATCAGATCAGACATCAATACGTATCAACTTTACTGTGAAATAAAGTTTATTCCTGTTTCGAAATATGAAAAAGTTCCGTATAATTTGTGCTTTTGCATGTCTTCGTGTGAAAGATTTTAATAATTTACGTCGGAAGGGCGATGTATAAGTGTACAGATCTAATCATTACCCCGGCCGTGTTTTGTATTCCGTTTCAGAACAAGTTTTAAGGGCTCCGACAACACAACATTTCACAACATCAAAATATTAAAATTCATGACGCAACAGAGTAAAGTTGTTTCATTTGGTGAAGCTAGTAGCAAAACTTTAATAATAAATGAATCGTCTTATTTTGTCGGAACGGTGTTATTAAGATGATGATGAAAGTTATTGAGATTGAACACTTTGAGTTTCGCACAACAAAATAGTTATAGTCAGNAACGGTGTTATTAAGATGATGATGAAAGTTATTGAGATTGAACACTTTGAGTTTCGCACAACAAAATAGCTATAGTCAGCCCTACTTTTGAAAGCAAACAAATAGTTTCTTCGAGGAAAGACATTTCGATATTTCCATTTAAGTATACCTCAGACGCAAGATGCTTCAACCTTCTCAAATCTTGTCATAATTGGCATTAGTCACGAAATGTAGGCTCACAAAGTCGCAAACGTAAGAGTGTATTATTGTATTTCGCCATATTTATTATACATATGAGTAAGAAGTTCAAATTGATACATACTCTAAAAAAGCTGAATAAGAGAGGAATATCAGATACATCTGCGTGTCAAAGATTATTGTGAAAACGTGTTGAAACGGAAATTAAATAAATAAATAGGTTTCCCTTTCATGTTGGGCTTGTGCAAAAAATAGAAAAAAACTTTTCCCTAAGTGCCAGTTTTAATAATTTCCATTTTACAACGGCGCCTCCGCAGCTACCTTTTGATACGTACCTTCGTTAAATTTTTTGTAATATACGTCTTACTTAATTTGCGCATAATCCAGACCTTGTTCAGGAGCAACAAAATGGCGTGATAACTAATTTTCTGCTTTTTCATTATTCCCCTTTCCAAAATGATTCATTATTCTATTTTTAGACGTAAACTCAGAAGCGAACACAGGAAAATAATAATAATTCACGAAATAATCGAATTATTTTGGCATCTTCAAATGGAAAGCAGAAAGATTCAGTTATAATTAATTTAAAATTGGATTAGTGTAATGGAGGAAACCTCAGGACATGGAACGAGACCTTCTTCCAAAATGATTCATTATTCTATTTTTAGACGTAAACTCAGAAGCGAACACAGGAAAATAGTAATAATTCACGAAATAATCGAATTATTTTGGCATCTTCAAATGCAAAGCAGAAAGATTCAGTTATAATTAATTTAAAATTGGATTAGTGTAATGGAGGAAAACTCAGGACATGGAACGAGACCTTCTTCTTCTTCCAAAATAACATATTTTGCAATAAAATATTGACTAACCACATGTAAAACGCAGGAAACTACGCCGTTATCTTACCATCTGAAAAAATCCCAATTTCTACATAAACCAACGTTAAAATTGGGGGAAAAGTACCACACAAGAATTTTAATTTGTAACCCTTACTTCCGTCAGATTGATGGCTTGGAGTACCACAAGTATGTTTAAAATGCAGAGTCATTTATAAACAGACCAACTTGTACCTCGAGAAAATTGAGGTCTACTTTGTATCACATACTTAGGTCTATCGGGATTTTGCTATATTGATTGATGGCTTTAAACCGAGAGAAGCTGAAATTGATGATGGTATGTACCAATGCATACGCAACGTAGGGCATGATACGCCACTGTGAAACACTCCGTAATTCTAAATTTAGTATTTTCTAAGAAAGTGGCCGTCAAAACACACGGGTACCTGAAATTTCTAACGCCAAGAGATAAGCCTTGTATACAACTATGGTACGAAATATAATGCGTATACTATATAACTAACCCTTCTGCTCTCTCTCTCTCTCTCTGGAGGAATTTTCATGCTTTCATTTTATCTTTTCAATAAGGAAAGTAAACCATATAAGATCACTGGTTCAACTTTTCCAAGAATTTTCAGAATAGGGTTTATATTCACAGGAAGTTATCACTTACAATCATTTTAGAATGCCAGCATCTGGCATTTAGTTTACGTGGGAGTTTAAAGTTAGTCAAAATTACAGATAAAAACCTTGCAATTGTATTTGGTTTCAATGTGTGTATTTTTTATCCTTTATCAAGCCCCCATTTTAAAAGAAGTGATTCGGGTGCAAACACTATTGTGAGAATGAAGGAATTCGAAAGTATTTTCTTCTGAATTACCTTTCTATTGTTGTGGTTAAATTTTCTTCAGCAAGAACTTTTTCTTCTGAAACTCCGCAATAAGGGCTAATCAATGTGTGACCAGGTAAGTTGGTGGTTTCTTTCTCCGCCCCGTTTGAAGAGAAGGAATGCTGTTACAAAGAAAGATGTTTTAGATGGAAGCCGTGGTTCTTTCTGTATATCTTCTGCGTAAGCCTTTCTGATCCAGAGTGAGAGAGCTTAAAAGAATTTATCACTCGTTTGTTAGGAGAACCTTGGGCTGATTTTAGTTACTACAACGCATAGCCAGGAGAAAATTACTCCTTTGCCAGAGAGCATGCACGTTACAAATAAATAGCAGAATGTTGCCTTCTTGATTTAAATGTATGGGGTTCCTTCCTAGGTGTTTATGGATGGAGAATGATAAAATATGTCGACAGTTTGATTATTACATTGTATTTTCAGTCTCAATCAATTCGTCTCAATTTTCAGTTCAGACTGCGACTGAACTCCAAGTTGAATAAACTGATGCAAAATATGTACTAGAGTACATCTACCCAAACTTGAAAGAAGATGCCAGTCGAGCACAACAAAAGAAATGCGCGTATATTTTTGCATTCCCTAATGACGGATATATCATGAAACTATCTGACGGAAATTGGTTGCTACCTTCAATCTTCCCACTTGATTTCATATGTAAATCTATATTACGTCATTACTACCGTGTCCTCAAATTCGATACGTTTTTATCACTGAATATTTAAGAGCATAATTTTTATTGGTTTGTACAAAACCAAATAAATGCTTTTGAATCTGGAAAATGTTTCCAGCATTTTACAGTGTATTATACTTATACATACCTAAAATGATTAAAATGTGAATTGCAACAAGAGCATCGTCCTTACCAATTTGGTTTGATTTATGCATTTCATGTGAGGGAGGCAACGACATCAGTAAAGTCTCAAGTAACCCCAAAATTACTTTCTTTCACCTATCGTTATCTATCAGCTATCACATATCAGGTTTCCTTACATAGATTACTAGAGGAATGTGTCTATGCCGTTCGCAAGTACCACCAAAAAGTTAGGGAAAAGCAACTTGTTGTGCAACCTGTAATTAGCTTTAATTATTACAGGAAGTAAATTACTGCACACAAAAATTGACATGGACTAAGCTGCTCCTCGCCAATTCAGTACCATTGCTTTGATTTACGATGCGAAGCTTACTTCATGAACTTTGTAATAAATTACTCATGGACTATAAAAACCAAAGTTCTTGATCACTATTATTACCAATCAGCTCTTCAGGAAGTGATTTTCAATACATGCATTTTTGTAATTCTAACAAGTGTCTTGCAAGAATCATTTTCCAAAGGGAGTGCTGTAAACTAAATGCTAAATCTAGTCAGAAGTTAAAGGCAAGCCAATATTCTTTGAAATCTCTTACATACCTTTTATTCCTCGGATGTGGTCAAGTTGGAAATAGGCTGATTGGCTGGCGCGTCATGCAATTTCAACGCTCCTCAAGGTCTTATCCGTAATCCGTGTTACTCTTTAAAAACGTTTCAAATTAAAAAAGAATTTTCGGGCAAATCGGACTGAACCAGTTATGAAAACTATAACAATAATAGGAGTGTATGAAATGGTCGTGAGGTTAGAGTAATAGTTTAAAGTTAATTTGAGATAGAGTTGACTATATGTTCTGATGGAAATGCAGAAACGAGTGAGAAGACAGGTAGTAATAGGTAATCTTAAAGCACATGAAGAGGAAGAGGAGCAAAGTAAGGTACACCTACCCGGACGGGTGAAAGTAGCAACTGGTTCTCTTTTGGAAAGTAGATTCCAAGCACACACCAAGACAAGGATCGCTCGTTTGCATTTCACGCAGAAAAGAACGTAGTGAATGAATGAAGCAGCACAGCAGTTGCTCTCAATCTTGAGAAAGCAGCAAGTGTATTTCATTCCCACGTCCAAGTGAGCCATGGACGGCAAGCAAAGCTTATTTTCCCTTTCCATAATTCAACAGCATTCGCCGGCAATAAAGTATGAGAACGTGTGGGCAGCAGCCAGCGCTGTTGCTTTGCTGGATTACATTCACTCACGACAAGAGTGGAAGTAGTGGATCCTCCGAGGAGGGGAAAGCAAAGCGAATACCTGACTGTTGTATTCACTTAACACATCATTTGCCCATTGAAATAGCCTTTTTACAAGCTTTCAGAGTTGGTTGCACCTCATTCATTTCTTGTTTTTACTTTCACTTTGTTCATTCCAGCGCCTCGCCGTGTCTCTCTTGTGAACTTAACCTACTAGTACGGTTTGACGTGCTGACTGCCCAAGTTTTTCTCCACAGAGAATCCGATTTTCTCCCCGAACTGTGGTAAGGCAAAGAAAGTAAGGAAGAAAGATGCATGGTTGCATGTGGGACACTCACAGATAACAGACTCATCGACGCATGTTATATGAATGCTTCGATTAAATTAATTGAAATTGATGACATGAGAAACTCAAATAGAGAATTTCCCTTGAACCTAAACTTTCACTGACGAGATAAGATTTGATGAAAGAAGTGAAAGCCTCCTCAGTTCCCGAAATTTTAAAGTATGACCTTGGATATAACACAGGTCTATTATGTTTCGTTACGAATCGTCCATGAGTTTTTGACACAATTTAATGCGAATTTCTACTTTCCAAAAAAATTACATATCTTTATTAGGAAATTATTAGTAAAATGACATTTTCTTTCCGTGGGTTATTTATGTTCTTTGATTCATAATTTACTCGTGTGCGCAGAATTTCATCTTGGCTATAACGTTTACTCACATTCTTTTAGAAAACGTATTTCTTTGCGTGGGTTATTTATGTTCTTTGATTCATAATTTACTCGTGTGCGCAGAATTTCATCTTGGCTATAACGTTTACTCACATTCTTTTAGAAAACGTACTTACTAATTGCCGTTTATTAATTACACAAAATGCAGGCAGACTGATCATGTTGTGTGGTGATGATTCTGAAAGATGGTAACATTACCACCATCACCCATCTCATGCCACTCTGACAACAAAGTGAGAATTGTTGAAAGCTGAAAAAGAGTACACTCAACTTGAGAAGTGGAAGATATTACGAGGGAGCTAAAAGCAGCCACGCAGAATTTAGGTATTTACTTGGCGCACCATATGTGCCAATTGACAACTTTGAGGATGATGATGAGTCTGAGTATTCATAAATCATTTTATTGTTTTTATTATTAGCTTCTTAACATGTATACTAGCATGTGGAACATAACGTAGGTAAAATGAGTTTATATTTTCTATTTTTTATTTCTGATTGATGATGGGATGGTTGGGCTATAATAAAACACCAACACACTGCACCGTACGGTATGGTCGTAAAAGACACCAATAATCCGAGGCATGACTCTCCAAATATTTACACAAAATAGCTTTGAAATGTTACTGTGAAGTTTCAGTGAATAAAAAAATGACGTGATTCCATTATTGATGATTCAGCAGTCTTCGTCAAACACACTTTTAGAAGGTATGTGAGTTCAAAAGTAACCTGTGCTAAAATTACTACTAACAGTGGCATATTTCAACACAGTTTACATAGTTCCTACGTTTAAAAATTCTAAACGTTCTAAGTAATCCGATATTGTGGAATGGTTGAGTTTGGAGTACATAAATTAATTCTTGGCGAAATTATTGTTCAACAATGCACAAAATCACGACTGGACTTTGTATTCTGCGCTTTTATAAACTTCCATATTGTTGTTTATTTATTATTTACTAGTTTGATTGTGTAGGGCAAACCAGAAACTTCAAGATACCCTGATAAGGTTACCAGTTGTGACCCGTTAAGAAAACCTATGTTCTTTTGTTGTTTCTTTTGTCTGTTGGAGCTCAGTCCTGGATTCCAAATGAAATGCAAAAGTTTGAGACTGAGGAAATGAGTGGTAATAGCAGTACTGGATCCCCGGGACCAAGCCCATCGTCAATCAGAAAT
>JAHZNF010000526.1:0-12359 GCA_027744215.1 Troglopedetes dispersus | reverse complement strand
AAAAAAAAGGAGTCTGATAAGTTTCCTCCTCTTTCAGTCTTCTTTTTCCAGGAGGAGTTGAAAGTTTGATGGATTAGATAATAAAAAGTAATGTTGCGCTGAGTCATGTCGACAGCGCTACAAGGAAGATCAGCCAACGCAGTCGTATCACCAAGTCAAATCAAGGAGCGTGATTGCATCGAACAAGCGTTGGATTTATTCGATTGGAAGAATCACCCAAGCCAAAATAAAAAGTTGAAATATTCTTTGCAGCATTTTAGTAGTTTCCTTTACTATGAACTGGTGGGTTTGCTGGGCTTACCAAATGTCAACTATATTTTTTTGGATTGTATGTATTAGCAAATTGTGTTTTTTTTAACATTGTGGATATTTTGTTACAAGATTTTGTCACGCAGTTTAGTGCGCACGCAGTGAGGAAGAAAATTTATTATGCAACCAGTGGCACACAAGTAATGACATGAGAGCAGGTCTGGATTTGAGTGGAGATGGGTTTTTTTTGCGCACACTTTACTCGTCTGGATGATTTATGCTTGAGATGCATTCCGCACCACTTGGAAATATTTTTTTGTCAGAAGAGTCGGTTTACACCGTGCATAATTTTATTGTGATGGCATTTTGAGAAGGTATAGAATGACATGTTCCTTTGGGTGATGTTGTGTGGCATAGTTGATGGAACACCGTAATAAAAAATGTTGAGATAAGCAGCGTCCTCGTAAAAAAACCATGCCGTTGAGGACGTGTTATTTTCTGTTCAAATGGTGACAAATATAAAAAATATTATGTACGTGCTAAAAGCAAGGTGTGCACTGCGTGAAGGACAGCTCCATAAATAAAGGAGACAAACTAACAAAGAGAAAAATATTGTTTATGATAATCTTCGTAAAGTGTGCAAACCTTGTAAAAATGTTAGATTTGAAAAGTTATAATATTGTGGTGAGACAATAAAAAAAGGAGATATTAACAAGTCTCCCAGAGAAACAAGTCGCTGGTGCCCGACCATCTGACCTGGTGACGCCAGTTATTGTTGTGGTGGTGTTGATGATAATAATGTTCAGGTAAATATGTTGTGTAAAGCTCCTTCGATACCTCCATGAAGGTATCGATGGCCCAAAATTATTTAATTTTTTTAACTGTTATTAAAAAAATCTCTGAAGAAATACATTACAACATGCGCGTTTGTTCGTGTCCCAATAAAAATAAATTTTGTGCTGGTTGCCGTAGACAAGACAGATTACAAGAGTGTAAAAAAAAGAATTAACATTCATTCTAAAAGTTTGCAAACGCAAAATTTTTGCAAATGTATTGCAAGACACACATGTGCTTTACTTACATTGCTTTGCTGTGATTCATATTATACATTTCCCATTTCTACACATCACGATTATTAATATCTCCTCATGACTATCATTTTCATCATGATTTTTTTTTTGCATTTTTATCGCCGCAATTTAGCAATAAAAACGAAAAAATGGATACATGAAGATTTGGTAGCTTCACGAAAATGTTGAACAACAATGTGCACACATGTTGTTCCTTTGTTCATCTTTTTATCTGCATCACCGACTATGTCACTATGCAAATTGTGCCCGCCTCACCAACTGTTAAACTCTTTTTTGTTCCAGTAATTATTATGCCGATCTAATCACGACAGTAATTGCCAATTGAGCATTGTTTCACTTGTTTCAAGAAACGTTGAACACATATTTTTTTAAAAAAAAAGAGAAGATTTTTTAAAGAGGTTTGGCCTGGGGTATATGTATTTCTGTAAATAATATTTTTTGCAAGAAAAATAATAAACGGCCTTTTAATTTTTGTTTCGCGAAAAAAAACCAAGTTTACAAAGATTTGATTAGACTAGTGGCTATGCAAATCATGCTCTGACTTTTTGTCATGTTCTTGCCAGTCAGTCCCTTGTGGCCATTTATCAACCATGTAGTTATTATTAATTTTCGTTGGAAACTTTATCGTTTTTTTTACACTTTATGCATAGATCTTTTTCCCGTCTGCGAGCCCGTGTGTATTTAAAAATGTATTGTATTATGATTTTTGCAAAATGTTACATGCAAAAAGGAGGTTTCTTGTTTGAAGCGTGCGCTCTCCTGCTTTATTATATTTCTTGTTGTCATCTTCTGTACAGATCTGAAGGGATGATGTATTGTAGGTGTGGTTCACATTTTCTCTTCTATCCCAGTTTCTGTATAAATTTAAATAATTTTCCCGTAATAACAAAATGGCAAGGATGGCCCACCACCATCTCTTTATCTTCTTATCTGGAGGCCATGCACTCCACGCAAATTTTTTTCTCTTATATTTTCAGCTGAGAACCATAAAATGGTGAAAAAAGCCAGAGAAAAAGTAAAACAAAGTAGTAAAGTTGACTTGAGCATAGCCTTTAAGACATTTTACTTGCAGCATTTTAATAACGTAACAAATTTGCTCTTTTGCTCCTTTTTGCTCGGAGCATAGGTTAAAAAAGGAACATCAGAGCAACTCTTATGCTCCATCCCAACTATGCTCATTATGAATCTCTTACTAATTACGCTCCACACACCGTTTAGAAAGAGCACGTTGAAAAAAAAACACAAAACGAAATTACGTTTCCTTGCTTAATTGAAAATGTAATTATTTATGTATGCTCAGATAATGATTGTGTAATGTGAGTTACAATAAAGGTGTAATTGAGCCGGTTTCAGTCGGATCCACTCTCAAAGGAGGGAAATTTACGAGTAAAACGACCATTAAATGCAGTCACTTCACTCACCAAAAATTTTCAATTAACTTTATTTAGTGAAGAGATTTTTTTTCTCTCTGGCCGGTTTTTGTTATCTGCGCAAAAATGAGTATAATTTTGGAGGAATTAAATTTTTTTTAACAAGACTCAAACCTTTCCATTCCTATCCCAAGAAATAAAAATGAAGCATAAAGAAGTTTATTGAGAAAAAACCAATTAAAGGGTAACATATTATCACTGGCTGAGCACAAAATAAAATTCCGGCATTTTCTTGTCGACAAAAATTAGCCTTTCCTTCTAACGTACATACGTGCCTCACAAAAATATATAATTGACCACAGGGTTCTCCGCGCAGATAATCATGATGTGATGACCATAAGGAACCACTACACAATATAATAATATCCTGTCCGGTCGATGTACAACGACAGCCACCTCATCACAATATTTCACCCAGCAGCAGGGCAACGTTGAATTACTCTTCTAAGTTATGACCAATGAAGGACTCCACTTTAATCTGCATAGTAGTAGATATCTATGCTTCATTCGACACTCGTTTTGTGTTATTGTTGCAGCAACGAACTGAGAAATTAGTTTCCGGCAAAGCAGAGTGTCATGTTGTCCCAGTTTATTGTGATGTGTGATTTGTTAGGAAATAAAACATACAATAATGACACTACTATAGAGAGCATAAATATTGCAATCAAGAATGCGTATTGTGTACTGTGTGGGCGTGAGGTGGGTGGTCTGCTTCAGCGCAAACAATAAACCACCCCAAGTTATACTCTTCCCAGTCGACAAACAATTATTATCGTGAAAATGAATGGATTTTTGATTCTGAGCAAAATGATAATGGAAAGGAAAGTATTTTATTATCATTTTTTATTTATGACGGAAACTGAGTAAGTAACACTCCTGTACCGTTATTCTCTTGACATGATCATCCCACGAGGTTTTTACACTTTGACTGAAAACTGTATATTTTTTCTTGTAATAATGCATAAAAAGTGAGGTGAAAGGCGTGTGATATGTTGTTGTGTAGCACATAAATATCACACAAGCACTCATCTTGTGTGGCTTTACATGTAAAAGCTAACAAAAAATGAATATGTGTGCGAAGAAGGAGGCGGGTAATTAATTAATTATGTTTCTAATCGATTCTCTTTTTTTCTCCACTAATGTTTACCTGCACAAGTCAAGTGAGTGATGAAAATTTTTTCTCTTGTTCGTTGGTCTTGAACACATGTTAACTAATTAATGGCCATTTTTCATCTTTTCGGAATGCAAAATTATATTATAGTTGTGCTGTCAGTACTGGTGATAAATGACGGGTTCATTATTTAGCGAGAATTAAACTTTATTTTTTCACTGAAAAAGAAAAAAAAAGGATTACACATTAGATAACCGTTGCTATTCAGCACTCCTTTGTGTGCACAGCAAAACAGTTTTCTCGTGAATAGTTTAAAAGACGAAAAGAAAAAACAAATCCGTGAAAACTATTTTGCAGAAGAATATGCAAAATTAAAATCGTGTCTGTGTCCCCACAGAATACACAAATGTTTTTCAGTTCTTTCGCAAACTTTTTTTTGCTTGACCACAGTTGTCATCCTGGTGAGCATCGTGTTGAAACGAAAAAAGAGCCTGGAGGCAGCTTGTTATCATTGCAAGAAAGTATGGTCTGAGGAAGCACATGTCATGTCTCGTTACTTTACTTTATTTTTCGATGTATGAATGAAATCTTTCTTATTTTATTTTCTTAATGTGCAAAAATTTTTTCTGGGCTTGCCATCTGACTATGATAAGTCATGGTGGTATGGAATCTCTACAATTTTTTTTTGTTTTTAACGAGTAACTCAAATAAAAATAAATTTTGTAGAAAATGATGATTCTTGAAAAGTGCCGTCAATGGAGTTTGAATTGCCAGCGCATTCGTGCATGATGGAACGGACGGATGACTTATAAATAACGACTTGTTATTCTATCCTCTTTGCCGTACTCTTTTTACCTGTTCTACACACAGTCATGTTGATTACGTGATGCGCGTAGACGTTATATTTTTTTTGTCTGTAGTCAGAGATTCTTTAC
Source organism: Troglopedetes dispersus (assembly GCA_027744215.1). Classification (NCBI taxonomy): domain Eukaryota; kingdom Metazoa; phylum Arthropoda; class Collembola; order Entomobryomorpha; family Paronellidae; genus Troglopedetes; species Troglopedetes dispersus. The sequence goes on along the minus strand of JAHZNF010000526.1, from coordinate 7,543 downwards.
TAAGGTAGCACCTGCCACTCGACAAGGAAAGAATATAAAATATCCGTTTCATTGTTTTTTTTCCTCTTCGATATTTCCCTTCTCAGTCGCCATATGTGGTGGCACAGCAGTAGGGTCAATCTAGTTCTTGAAGTAAGCCGATTTTGCAAGGAATGTTGGTTGGTTGGCTAGAGATATTTTTTTTTGTATTTTACTTCTCTGCAGAAAAAAAAATTACACAAAAAAATTAATGTTATGAAGAAAGAAGTAAAGTCAGAAACAAAAGTTGCCCACGCACTTGAATAGATTTCTCTAGAGCTTTTGTAATAAAAAAATGTAAAATAATCATGATAAATATATTCGAACGTGCTTTGGGAGGAAAATGTCATGCGCGAAAAATTGAAAAGAGTGAAATGAATCTCTGCATTAACATTTTTACTGCTGTTGCACATTATACATTCCTACTGGGATCTTGGTCTGGTTTAAATCATGGTTGATGATGATGTTGCGACGTGGCCATTATTATTACGTCGGAATATAATAATTTGCAATGACTGATGATGGCAGCCGCACATGCATTTTCTCCTTTTGCAAAAGGTAAATCCAGTCAAGCCAACGCATGTCACACAATCTCCTCCTTCCCATTTTTTTTTCTCCTCTGTGATGTGGTTATAATTCTGATTGTTGTGGGATGAGATGTGGACATGCACCGGTTGATATAAAAAAAATCTATTCCCGCAACAGTCGCAAGCAAAAGGCAAACCTCAACCGGACATAAATCTGCCAAAAAAGGGTTTCACGGGTTCAACAATGAGATGGGATGGAGGAGGTGCAGGCTTTTTGGAATCTTGTTATTAAATGCAAAAACAGCAAAAAAAATTTTTTTTTCTCGCAACTGTGGGGAAGCATATGCGGTGGGCACACCACCTGCCCAAAAAAAACTTATTTTATGCTTGTCTCAGGAGCCACACTCGGATTTGTTGGAAGATGTGCTTATTTTAGTGGATTCCCTGCAAGAAAAAAAACACACACGAAATAAATAATTTTTTTCAGGTGCTCCCTCTCGTCTTTCTACGCGACTCGATTAGATTTGCTTATGCAAATGCGGGTTTTTCTCCTCTTTTTAACCAGAAAAGCTGAGAAAAAGCTATAAGCGCTCTCCGCTCCGTGTTCAGTTTTTTTTCGTGTGGTTGCATGCGTCCGACTAGTTAAATATTCATAAGTTATTTACTACTGCGCTGAAACACAGACACGAAGCATTATATTATATATATTTTTTCGCGGAGTAACAGCAAAATGAACACTGTAAACACAATGTCCGTAACATGAAAACATGGAGACGGAACAGAATCCAACACAAGTCACTTTGTTGGAAGATGAATTTTTTAAGAAGACTTCACTCTTTTACGACTAACATCCCGTCTATGATCTCCGTTTAACCGCTTCTACTATGATGAAGGAGCTTGCTCCAAAATATATATCATTTTGTGCAAAAACAAAGTAAAACTGGGTAGTACAATGTAGCAGGAAAAAGGATGGCGATGAAGAAATGGAGTGTTAAATGTTGCTAGAAAATGGTGCTGATAATGAATGTGAAAATGATAATGATCATAACCTGCTACTTGCCATGACTCCACTTAATATTGTTTCTGCCCTGCAGAAAAAAATAAATTCGTGTAAAAGTGTACACATGTTAATACTGTTGTGGCAGCAGCTTTTGTTTGGTGCTAAGTAGTGAAAAAAGAGTGTTTTTTTAAGAGCAAGCTAAAAAAGTGATGCGAGGTGAGGTGGGTGGGTGCGGGTGCTAAAAAATACTTCTTTTTTTTGCTACACAGCAACCAGCTACCACATAAATCTTCCTGTCGTGTAGTCCTTTTTGTTGATTCCCTGCAGAATTTAGGTACTACTAACTTCTCTGGGGAGAAGAGAGGAAGAAGAGTCAGCAAAAAAATATTTTTTTTTGTACTCTTCGCTTTTTTTGTACATATTTTACACAACTCCTTTTTTGGCAGAAGGAGAAATACAATATAATTCATTTTGCATTAGGGTAATTTGTTTTAAGCGGAATAATGTGTGTGTACTGTTGGGATAATGTGATTGGTTCGGTGCCAGAGAGGAGCAAAGTGCTGCAATGAAAATGTCCCGGTTGTTGTGTGTCTAATGAATGACTTAATTTAATTGTTCTTGCATATTTTGTACGAAGCACACAGACAGATGTACCCAAAGCTGTCAATTGTAGTGTTTCTTTTAAAGCCAAACTTATATTTCAGAGTGCTGGAGCACACATGTATAATATATCTTCATTAGATTGTTCAGGGAGTTTATTGGTATTGCAACACTTTTCTGTGTTTTTGGGGTCATGACCATGAAAAGAAGATATATTCTTTGTATTCCGATGCCCTTCGCATCCAAAAAGCGAAGAGTTAGTCTCCAAAATAACATTTTTATATGCTTCGCATATATTTCACGTGTCGCTCCCAGCAAGATTTTTATTTTAACTCTTTTCCCTTCTCCTCTCCACAATTTGGTTTTACAGTGGTGGTGCGGTGCGGTGGTGAATGATGATTACATAAACGAAATATGGTAAAATGCGCACGTGTGTAAACAACACTGAAAATATATGCAGACGAGTTGAATGAATGACAAGGTGGCAAAAATTCGCACTTTGTTATTGTTATCGGCGTGATGCTAACTGTCTCTGCACGCATAAAAAACAGAAATGTTATTTTTTCGAGGCTGCAGATAGCTCAGCACACAACTTCATTGTGCTGACACGTTGGGAGGTATAATTAATTCTCCCAAAAAATACTCTCTGTTTATTGTGTACAGCTGTTTACTAATTGCAGGAGGGTAATGATGATGAGGCTGAAATCATTTAACACATAAAATTACACCATGTTTCCTAATTGCCCTGGTAATGAAGTGGAAAAAATGATGGAGCATAGCCCTTTTTTTCTAACGAAATGAGTCTGAGAGCGAAGCTCTAAAAATGGGATTGTTTTATTGTTGGCGTTTAGTTAGGATGGCCGCATTAAATGCTATTTGCACGTACATTTTGATTAGGTGATTTTTTTGTGTGGTAACGAGATGGAGCTCCTTTTTAATTAGGGATAGCTTTGCTTTGCATTTTTAACATGATTTCCACAAATGCTAAAAAATTATGTGTGTTTATTAAAAGGAATTTTTGTGGTGATATATTTTTGCAGGCTCACGTTGTTGCAGCCTTTGAGCAGTCTCTTTCCAATATGACATCGCGTCTCCAAACGCTCACGCTCACGGCAGAGCAGAAGGACTCCGAGCTGACCGAGCTCAGGACAACTATTGAGCTGCTGAGACAGCAAAGCGTGGAAGCTGGGCTCACTGTAGCTCAAATGACTGGAGGTAAATACTTAATTAATTGATATGGAACACTGCTAATCCAGCCAATTTTGTTCACACTAAAGAGAATGAGTGTCTCGAATATGTATTCACCTGTATTACTTTACTTACTTTTACTTTTCATGATTTTCAGTTGGAAGGGATGAGAGTCCCATGGCAAGACAATTGTCAGCAGACTCGGTTTCCAGTATCAACTCAATTTCCTCGGCGTGCAGTGGCACGTCCCACTCGCATACATCTAGTCCCTCCGGTCAGGTGCAGATGACCCCATCGGGAACGCCAACACACAGTGCCAATCTAATCACACCGGAAAGCCCGGGCTCTAAAAAGAAGCATGCGAAAGGGAAAGGCTGGGTAAGCTCATTTCCAGAATTTTTGCTCACAATTGATTACCTTGAAGAATGAGTTACACAAGTTGTAATATTGAATTATTTATGACTTTGTTGCTTTTTTTCAGCTCCGAAGTTCATTTACAAAAGCTTTCTCCCGGTCAAAAAGCAAATCCCGAACTGACACCAGTCCTGACAACGGTGATAACCTCGTGATTGATCAGGACGGGATGGCACGTCAGATGAACGGGGATATGAATGGCTCCTCCAATCTACAACACCATCCTTCTCGCCAGTATCATAGTGGCAACAATGCCAATGCAACTCAGCAGTTGGGTCAGGGTGCAGCTAGTCAAGGCAATCATCATCACCATTCTCTGAATCACCGCACGATTCCGCATCACCCACAATCGCATCACAATTCGCAGCCACCTCAAAGCCAAAATGGGGGATTGAAGGTTATCGGGAATTCAATGCCAACCTCACCACTTTTAAGTCCTCCGACTGGAGATGGGAGGAAAAACAATTCAAGTTGTTCTGTAAGCACGGGATCCCACTCGCCAAGGTCCAACGGTGGAACCATGATTAGCCACGATGGAAGGTCGAGACAAGGATCATCTTCTGGGTAGGTTCTTGTTGTGGTTCTTTAAAATAAGGCAAGTTATCAAGTTTGAGTGGGTCAAAAAAAAACATTCGTTTTCTAATTTCGTTAGGCTTAGCGAGGAGCATGAGGAGCCACCACGATCTGTAGATGACCTGAAGAAGCAACTGCGAGAAAAGGAAATGGTTTTGACCGACATCCGCTTGGAGGCACTCACGAGTGCTCACCAACTGGAATCTTTGAAGGAGACGGTCACCAAAATGAGAGTATGTTTTTATTTCTTAGAAAATATTTCAAATGGGAATAATTACTTCATAAAATTTTATTTAAAAAATGAAAATATTTTTTTGATCTTGTGATCCGACAGAATGAGATGCTCAGTCTGAAGCAGGACAATGAAAGGCTCCAGCGCATGGTTGTGTGCAAGTCACTCACCTCCTCTCAAACTTCCCTTCAGATGACCACAACTGATGGGATTGATCGACGACTGAGCGCTTCCGAAGTTCCACCACCTTCCTCCACCACGCTAGAAATGTTTCTAACTGGGGATGCGACGGAGAAGGAAGGGAAGCGGATAACGGTGACCGTGTACTTGGGCTCGCATGGCTCTTACGAGAGGTACATGAGTCCGATCGAGGGGTTGCCGGCACATGAGTGTATTATTGGAACAATCAGCGTCAGCAATAAAACCAAGTGGGACGCTTTGGACTCGCTGGTGAAACGAGCTTTCAAGGTAAACCTACTTCAAATGAATTTTAGATTTAATTAGGTAGATTTTCTTGAAAATTATGGAACAAGAAGCTAAGTATGATACATTTTTGCAGGACTACCTAATGCGCATTGACCCAATGTCCAGCTTGGGTCTGAATGCCGAATCCGTGCTGAGCTACGCCGTCGGCGAGGTTCTGCGAAGTAAGGATGGTGCACCACCTGAACTTCTTCCTTGTGGATACCTGGTCGGGGACGTTACAAAAATTCGAATCTGTTTGCGAGGAGCCGTGCATGGAACCTTGGACGCCCTGGCATTTGAAACACTCGTGCCTAAATCCGTTCTCCAACGATACATGGCCCTTCTCGCGGACAACGGGAGGATAATAATTTGCGGGCCCAGTGGCACAGGAAAGTCGTACTTGGCGAGAAAACTGGGAGAGTACCTTGTAGCCCGTTCCGGGAAGGATCCATGTCCTGAAGCAATTGCGAGCTTCAGCGCTGACCACAAAAATAGCAAGGAGCTTCGCCAGTACTTGACCAATTTAGTGGATCAATGTGACGGCACTGCAGGGATAGATCTTCCGTCTGTGATAATCCTGGATAATTTACATCAAGTTCAAAATCTCGGCGATGTCTTCAACGGCGTCCTTCTCAAACAGCAACAGCAATCGCAAGACTTCAACAGTCCGGTTATCATTGGAACCATGACTCAAAGTCAGAATTCGTCTCCAACGGCTGCCCAGTTGCATCACAATTTTAGATGGATTCTGTTTGGAAATCATACGGAGCCTGTGAAGGGTCTCTTAAGTCGTTACCTGCAACGTCGTCTTATCGAGGTGGATACACAGAAGGGCACCAAGAACTTTCGCAGTATTTGCTTCTCACTTATCCCTGGTCACAGCAGTTGACACTGAACACGGGAAAATCTTCCCTGCAACGGTAATTAACATTTTATATTTCTCATAATCTTACCTACCTCCAGCATGTTTCTTATCTTGAAGAGACGCAAAAATTGCAATATATGTTTACATCTTCCAAACAGAATTCGTCCAGAGGATGTCGGTTACGATACAAAGTCAGGGAGTGGCATGAACGGTGGATCTGGAAGTAACTCCGGAACCAACAGTGGAGATACGAATTGTGACTCGGATCCACTGGTAAACAAAATTATTTCTATCCTATCTTACCTATCATGTGAACTAATCATACTTAGATTTTTGGAATAAAGGAATAACCTTAACTTGCCTTTTCCTTTCCAGATGAACATGCTAATGAGATTACAAGAAGCGGCGAACTACTCTGGACCACAGAGCAATGACTCGGACTCCACGAGTTTGGACTCGCATGTCAGCCTGGATCCCAAGGATTACATTGCTACCGCTTAGAACTCTAGCAAACTATAATTTTTTTCGAATTGTACACACCCACACATCCAAGTATACCTTACCAATTTTCTATACTAATCTGAGGAAGTAGCAAGATTGCAGGAGCTCGTGTCAATGCAATTTTTTTTTCTCTTCTTTAATAATATTTAATTTGTCGCTAATTAGCAAGTAGCAAATATTTTTCTTCCTTACGTGGTGCTTTTTCCGTGTTAACGCAGGCAATGCCAAGATGAATACTAACAGCTTAGCTCTGTATATCGTAGACGATTTTTTTAGTCCTCTCATCGATAATTTATTATGCTGAACTAAAATAGAATAAATGCCAGTATTTATATTGTTGCACACATAAATTATTATTTGCGCAAACGGATTTTATAAAGAAAAAAGCGAAAGAGATTTTGAATGAATACTTTATATGTAAATGTTATTTAAGAATTAAATTATATCTTCTTCTGTTTTTTTTGCGATTTTTTGGGAAAAGAAGGAAGATATCATATAGAATGATAAGCAATTAACATATATACAAACATATATTATGCCATTGTGTATTATCGTTACGAACTGCTTGATGAAAATATTTAAAAAATACCTTTGTAACTCTGTAAGAAAGTTTCTAATGTTGTATATGAATTTGTAAAGAGAGAAAAAAAATATCTTATGAAATACATACACAGATGTTTGTCAACAATTAATATTACCTACATATTTATCATAATTTTTTTTGGACTCCAGCATAGTTTTAAAAAAATTAAAGAAAGAAAAATCGTTATGAAATTTTGGTACGAAAAAAATATAATATTACAAAAAGCATAAAATATTATGTATAATTTTCAAAAGCTTATTGTAATGTACATCTTGTCCAAGAATGGATATCGGATTGACTTCAATGTTATAATTACTTGATTGATCATGATTGGTGAAAAAGCAAAATTGCTATGATATAAAGCTTAATTATTGTCATTTCTATAAGGTGTATTTACTTTTAATCGATAACATACAAAGAGAAATGTCGCAAGTATATATCATAGTTAAAAGTAGACTTGATTAAATATCAAAGTGAATGAAATATAAATGAAGAAAGAAAAATTGTTTTGACGAAAATGTGGTGAAGTGAATAAAAATGCATAAAATGAAAAAAAAATATAATAATCCGCTGATGT
>JAHZNF010000525.1:0-13026 GCA_027744215.1 Troglopedetes dispersus | reverse complement strand
TAAAAGGGAATGGAAGCGACCTGCACAACATTAATATTGAAATTTGGCTCGTGGCGTTTGAGCATCCTGCCGCACACTAGTGTAATTGCTAAACTAGACGACAATGCATAGTCACACACACGAAAGAAGTCAATGTCAGGGTTGGTTTTGGCTGCTTCAGAAAATTACAGAATCGCTAATTAGGACGGTCAATACTTCGGTCAAATGGTGTTCCTCTTTTTCCAATAAATGTTTTTTTACATATGACAACACTTCATTTTGTTTAAAAGTCGGGGAAAAATAAACATTTTTCGATATGCACATACGGCGTCATTTTAAAATTTAAAGTCTTTTAAAGAAACTGTCGCTGCATGAAGTTTCATTGTGGCTCTAGTTAAACTTTGTATTAAAATATGAAGGGGAAATTTATTGGCATGCCCATTTACAATTCCAAGTGCAGTTCTGCAACTTTGCCGATGCAGTACCTTGATAGATTACGACTTGATTGACGATTTCGACCAATTTCTTAGGTATTTAGTTTTACAAGTTTATTTTTATAAGTAAAATTCTTCAAACTTTACAGTGTATATAATAATACGACGCGTCAAACTTTTCTATAATCTCTCTCTCTCTCTCTGCGCGTAGAGAAAACTGCCACCTTTATTGTGCTTTACTGTTGTTTGAAGAACTGACTGGAGGCGTAAAATTTGACAACTCCGATGAGGTGGTGATGTAATCAGCCGTCATGTCAGCTAAAACATCGGATGAATTGAGGTAGGAAAATTAACAAAGGCATTAGCACAAATGTTTCCCTTTGTTTGGCCACAAGACACGATAGGTGTACCGGATGTCATACAATTTATAACGTTCGCGCCCCACACGTCATGCGGATTATTGTACTTCAATCATATTGAACACTGATGTGTCATAAATCAGCTCCGTTGTTTTGTTTGCTTTAAGGTGATTTAAATATTTATCAGTTTTTATTCAGGCTTAGTTTTAACTAGCTAATGATTAATGATTGTAAGAAAGATTTTTTCATTTCAATAAATCTGAGGCTTCTAGAATTGTCTAACGCTGCAGGTATCAAGCTTGAACCGATGGAAATGATCAGGGCTTGGTGAAATGATTTACATTTTTTGTAAAAAAATTATATATTGACGGATAAGCATAAAACAACCTGTCACCTGTCGCCTGCTGCATTTAAATTCTGCAAATGCGCATGATGCAAGTTCAGGGTTGAGCACAAAGCTTATTCAATTTACTTCTGCACAAAAGCCTGAATGATGTTGCATTTTTTTCCTTTTCATTGTACGTCTATTCAGTAAAGGGGATGTGCCTGATGGGATGTGACAACCGTGAAATTGGAGATTTTATAGAGTACTCCAACTTTGTTGTTTTCCTTTCTGACGCTGCTGGAGAAGCTACGGCAAAAAACTTTATCCTTCATGTGTCCTGCCTGAAAAAACTTATTTATGTAATTTCAAGTGTCTATTATTGGTTAGCTTGGCTTAAAACGTAACATGCAGATGTTGTAGCTGTTGTCATCAGAAGTACACGAGCAAACTAGCAATAAGCTCATTTGCTCCATTAACTCTCCTTTCATTAACACCACGCCATGTCTATAATTTGAAATGTTTTTTTTCAAGTACCTTCAAGTCTTTAAATGGCTATTGTAAAATCTTGATGAAAGCAGTTATGTCATAAGTTCTTAGAGAGAGCACTTTTGCATAGAGTAACGAGCCGAACTAGCAAAGTAATGAAATTTTATGTCAAGGTACCCCACAGCGTCCAACATGATTAGTTATTGGCAATTTTGACTAAATCATTATTCACACATCCGATAGCTCATAAATAGTGACAACTACAGCTACCACTCCGCCGCACTCATTATTGGAAAATTTACTCCTGGAGTTCCTAAATATTATTGACACTGCTGAATTTAGGAACAGGCGGGCATAAATTAGCGACTGTAATTAAGTATGAAATTCAATATTTGTAACAACGTAATGAGCTGGATGCCAGTCCCAGTTAATAGCATGGTTTTTATTTATTACACAAGCAAACTATCTGCTTTTATGACTGGCGATGATGAATGAACTGGTTGCCTATGATCAAACTGACAGCAAATACGCAGTTTGTGGTGTCACCGGCGGGGCATAGACGACAAGGATGAAATAAGAAAAGATAAAATATGCGTAAAAGTAGAGACCGTGTGAGATGAGGAGTTCCTTTTAAGGAGAGTGCCCATTAAACTACTCACAAACGAGTAGGGATAAATTGTCTTGATTAAGTTAATTTGAAGTTATGAAGCGTGGAAAATGAAAATAGTTCCCATTTATTCCATTGTAAGTTAATTACATCTTCCTTTCGTTCAGCTGTGAATTATTTGCTAATTAGGAGAGTTGAGTGTGAAATAACTTTCAAGTAATAAATCCGTGATATGGAGCTTGTATCGATAATCGATAAATACTTTGCATACCTTTGAAAAATCGCATTTGTGTCGAAAACTGGTTAAGCGCATGTTTGTTAGTTGCAAAAATCGCTAAGTATAAAAGTACATCTGAATTACGTCGTACCAGTCGTATTACTACATGAGATGCTTTTGCAGATTCGGGTGTCCGTCCCCCTCAAGTTTTCAAATCTGCACAGTAATTGCCTCAGATATGTAACCTAATAACTTCTATTTCCAATACGAAAGTAGACTGCTTCAAGAACCTCCATGCATTTGACACAAAAATATTAAAAAACCGGACATTCCATTAATCTCACGTCAAAACTGTCTCGTTCAATTCATTGCAAGCAAGATGATTCTCATTACACGACGACGCGTCATTCCTTGTTCAGCTCAGTCTTCAGGAGAGGACGTTTAGGTGAAGGTGAAATAATAGTGTCTTAACAGCACTCAAGGTTTTTCTCGTGGTGGTGGTGATCCAAGTGCGCTGCACAGCACAGGGAAAAAATAATCAATGCTAAGGCAAAAGTGTGAGAATTACGTGGGTTTTCAACAGATGTTGTGGTGAGTCGTCGGCGACTCAAGCGCTGCGCTTCAGTTGATGACGGTCTCGTTTGTCATTTTGCGGTTTTCCAGATTCTTGTCAGACTATTTTGATGAGCTAGGTTCAGATATGGAACCTCAAACAAGTTCTAACAAAGGCATCAATTTTTCTCGGTCAAACTTTACCATCGTCACAAAAACATTGGGGTAAAGTTTTTTGGTACATATAAAATGAATGTAACAGTTGCGTCATCTCATTGACTCACCTTCCATCAACTGTTTTCTACGCATGGAAATCTTGCTAGCAATGAATGATAGGGACCGTAAGGTTAGTTAGGCCACAAGGAGTTAAAATTTTGAATGTAATAATTTTCCAATATTTATGCTATTGTTATTAATAACAAGGTATTGTGCAATGCGACGCTCCGGTTTTTTCAGGTCATATTATAACTCGGTCTAGTTCTTACTATTAGGATATGAATCGTTAGCACCTCGAACATCTAAGGAATTCTATTTTGGCTTGTAGCTGTACGAAAAAGGAGAGTGGAAAGTATGTAATATACGATAGCACGAGTGAGAGAGAGAGAGAGAGGTCCGAAAATAAAATGATACATAAATCATCTTTCTCATTGTAATAGTTCTTTGTGTCTGTCCGAATTTATGTGATAGTAAATGATGATTGCCAGAAATAACGTTCTCAGTTAGGAAACTTCATGTATGTGTACTACAAACATTTGTTTTATTTTAAAGGGGCAGCAGAACATAACAGAACCCACAGCACCATTCACCAAATACCATAAACTAAATTCACCATTATTTTAAGCAGTGAATTGCATTGTAGTTTGGTGAATGTACATTGATTCCGTCGGCTCGATTTAAGTGGAATAGTGGCTGGACATTTTTTCACGTAATGAAACCCTCAAGCTCAAATGGCGACGGTACGTTCTTTTTGCCCCATTGATTCACATCAGTCGACGTTGGTAATCGGTAATTGGAACGAAGTCTGGGCTTTGGTGGGTTTGAAAATGGGCAAAGGTAAAAGGTTGAAAGAAGAGAAAGATGCCATTTGTGGCTTCGCAGTATAGCGTGTCACGGAAAGCTTCCTGTTATTATTCACAAACATGCCGTTCCAGAGATATTGAAGACGTACATATTGATATAACACCCAGTGTGAGATGATAAACTTCCTCCAGAAGGTCCAGAAGCACATTCAGAAAGAATCTTTTCTGTACCTTGTCAGCCAGTTTAAGTTGCTATTTTGAAGAGGAAATACAAATGGTTTCCGATTATGAAACTCGTCTTTTTTAACAAAAGAGAACGGTGCTTCCATTATTTTCTTCGATATCCTCAAAGTTGGAGAGTTATGAAAATGAAGCAACTTAACCTATAATGAATACACCCAGATAATCATGAAAATATGAAAGCATTCTTGGAGATATTTGCACAAACCCCGAAGTCTTATATTTGAAATGTATTTTACACGATTGTACCTTACTAGAGCTTGTCGTACAGTTGTACTTTGTACACATGTGGTAATTTCCTACTGCGTGTTTTTTTTATTTCTTACGTCAGTTTTCTTGTCAGAGATTTATATTCGAATCCAGCACGTTTTCTTGTTGTACTTACACATATGTGTTTTCATTAGAGAGTTGAATTGGTAAACTGCCAAGCATTTACAAATCATCTGCATTAAAAAACAAGAAGTATCATGCCTCGTAGCAGTTGAAATCATACTGCTTGATAACGATCAAACGTGGATATTTACCAGCACTTTTTGTTTGAGCTGTAGTAATAACGTGTAATAACAATGTTTTCCTTCCAATCCCATTTTTCTAGTCATCCATATAAGGAAGCAAAACTTTGCCTTTATGTGGTAGGCATCCTTGCATCAAGTTTTTTATTGCTTTTCACATGCCATCTTCAAATTCATTACTCTATAATATTTGCCCTGTTTCTAAAAGTATTGAAATGGAAATGATACAAAACAAATATTTGCCAAAAGCTGTCTTAGATTTATGGTTTATACCAGGAAAGTGGATACAATACAAGCCACAATCGTCATGTCACGTAAGGTACCATAAATACATATTGATGCCCGTCGAAACTCGATAACAGATAAGGATTGTTATTGTTCACAAACATTTTGCTAATAAAAACCATTCTGATTGTAGCGACGATGTAAGTAATCACATTCTAACGGAACGTCCCAAATATTGACAAAATAATTAGTGTAACGAGCGGCGGAAGAGGGGCCGTTGCGATACAAGTAAGAGTGATATATATGTAATAACTTTTTGGTAGGCCTTATAAGCTCTCGAAATTTTGTAAGAATGACCGGGAAACCACTTTACCCGGACTCGGACAATTCGACGACGTTGATTTCAAATCCGACGGTTAAAAATTTCGAAATTTTAGATTAATTTTTCACAGCTGTAAGCAGAGCTTGCAAAACAGGACTATTCTGGAGTGCAATCTTTTATTTATAAAAAATCAACTTCTCTAAATTGCAAAAAGTTCGATTTTACCAAGTGAAGCGCATGTGATGTGATGAATGAATCCTAAACGTCGAAATTTTTAACCGTCGGTAACTACCAGAGGTTTCACTTTTTCCAAAACGGCGTTCAGATTCGGATTCAGCGTGTTCGAGTTCAATGCTTTTGAGATGAATATAAAATTTCGAAATTTTATTATAATATGATTATGCCAAAGGATCTCGTCGGTGAATATTAATGAGTTGCAGTCACTCTTTGAACTGATTTATTCGCTAGGGATTGGGATTTGTACCACTCAATACGCAATAACATCTGAAGCGATTATGATGGCAAGTTATTCGACATTCGAGATTACCTGATTACCTGTCCGTTACATTTTGATATTTGTTACCCAACAGCATCGGTTTCCCCAATCTTTGGAAGTGAAGATTACTAGTGGAGCAAGAGCTTAATACCTAGAATCCATCACTTACGTACTAAATGAAACCCAAGGTATTTAGGAAGAAGCCATAAGAGGTATCATATTATACGGAAATGCCTTGAGGATTTTTTATTATTCTAAATGATTTTAAAAAATTTAATCTTTAGGAAGCAACAAAAATTAAAACGATTCATCATAAACCTTGTTTTGTTTGTATATTCCGGTGTCGTGTGAGTATACAAATGAATGCACAGGCAGTGTACAACGTGATAGATATGTTTTAACAAGTGAGCAATTAGAGCACCCCATCTAGTCAATAGTTTACGGAGGGATTGGGACGAGGTTGCCGCTGCTCATATCCTGTTCAAATTAGATAGAGAAGAGTAGAGTCTTTGTTCCACATAAGTAGTTGCTCTTACAGTGATGTTTTGGGGTGTTACAAGGGATTACCTTTCTGAAGTTCTAAAAGTCTTTGTTTCGTCGCTTTAAATTCCTTAAGCTCATCCTCAAGACTTTTCAGTAGATCGGAGCAGTCCAGCCTAGTTGGACTAAGGCCGCTGAGTCGTAAAGAGTCTAAAACTATCAGACTAGAAGAATTTTCCGCATTAGAACTCGACATCCGACTAGAAAAATTTCTGCCTCCAGGACCGCTGCCAGTAGTGGCGTTTAATCGACTGGCAGGGTTTGATTGATGCTGAGGTGATGTAAAAGTTCTAGATGTATTCGGCATTGAAGCAGGGGAAAGTTTAGGTTTTCCTAAATTCGTGGGTATCGTATTTGGCAAAAGGGCTGCCGCAAAATCACTTGTTGTGGCATTTAAAAAGGCTAAGGGAGACGTCGACGATAGCCCATTATTCTGCTGGACCGTTGATTGTTTTCCTTTCACCACGGACCACATCAGCTTCATCTGCTTATCCAAATTGTTCAAAGAGCTGCAAATGTCGTCGATTTCCTTAGAAAGCTTCTTACTCTCTTGACTTCTATGATCCTTAAGGCTGCTTATTCCGGAACTCTCTGTTTCTGAAACTGAATTATCAGATGAGATCGTTATAAAAAATTAATTTGCAGTCTGTGATTTCTCAGTAGATGACAAAAAATGCATGGAAAAGTCCTAGGGAGGATCGAGCTTTGTACGCTTTCTTTGCAATGAAGCTATAGTTCCTTAAAATTCTTCACGTTATATAAATGTGGTATGCAGCATTTTCCGAGTGCATTACAAAACTACCCAAAACGCAGTTTCCAATTTACAGAACCGAAGGATTCCTTGCAACTAAAGATAATGACTTTGTCCTACACTAACTCAGCTAAAGATATTTTCGCTTACCTACATACACATGCCTATCAATTACTAAACAATCCGCACAATGCGAAAGAAAATTACTTTCCACCTCCCGAAACTAGAACAACGTGAAAAATAGCACTTGGTCGACGTTGTAACTCCAACGAAAGTCTGAAGGTTGAGCATAGAAAGTACATGTTATCGTTACCTTCAAAATTTATTGACAATGGAAAATTACGATAAAACAATGTTACCTGCATTTATTTCACCTTTGTAACTTGTAATTTTAGCTCATTGAAACACAAGAAGCAAGAACAATCCAAGTGGCAACCCCCAACTTAAAAACCGTCGCGCAGAGTGGATTCATAATGTTCTAGCATGTTATTGATATCCAAAGGCGTACCGTACCGAGGGGGGCCTACTAGGCCCTTGCCCGCCTTGGAAAATTTAATTATATATAAGATTATATACACTTATATATTTCTGCGATGTTAAAAATGTTTAGTTCCTAGTGACCTGTACCCTGGTGCCCACCCTGATTTTGAGTCTGGTTACACCACTGTTGGTATCGCGTGTTTTTGGCAAAGGAATGCACAAGAAAAGGTTGTTTAGATTTGTGGAAGTTAACGTTATAAGAATGCCACTAACATGGCTCTTCTTGGAAAAGTGCTAGGAATTCATTAATCGGGGACAATTTTGCAAGACTTTTTAAACTATGAATGCACGATTAAAACCGCAACATTCGAAAGTTACATATAATATACAGTGATGAAAAAAATATACTTTCAACGCAAATTCATGTAAAATGGAAACTTGGAATGTCGATAATTTTAATTTACTGAAATATTCATTTTTGATATTTGGCGACCGAGGAAAAATGTCTGGGGGCTCCCAATATTCTTGGATTTACAAAATCCAAGAATATTGGATCCGTAGAGGCATTTCAAAGTTACAGAGGTGACAAATTTTTAAATTTCAAAAAGTTGCACTTCATGTTTTGCTGTTAATAGGATATTTTTGTCACTTTGGGGCATTGAGACCTTCAAAACTCGTCACATCTGAAACTTTCAAATTTTCCTGAAACTTTCGAAGAAGGAAGAAAAAGTCAGAAGCGTGAGTGAATAAATGCACTGCAATTTTAAATATACCTGGCACTTGTTTTTTCACAGGTTATAATAATTCAGATTTAAGCTCTTTCCATAATGCAGGCTGCTTACTTAAAAGGAAAAATGATTCTTTTCTTACTGTTGAGGTCGACAGGTACGGACTCAGCTAACTTCATCGACTTAACGAGCTTATTGTCAATAATTTGCTTTTTCGTGGAGGACGGCAATGCCAACCCTGACCAGCCGGGAATGGTCACTGCATCCGTAGACTTGTTCTTTTGCATTCTTATAAAAGCTTTCGCTTCCTCGACAATTTTCTGGCGCGTATCTTCTGAGACGGGGTCACTCTGAGATCCACTAGAAAAGTCTGCGGGGATTGACACACTGCGAGAAAGTTGTACAGGGAGTTCGCTAAATGTGTCGTGTGTGGGGGGTGATAAAGCATTCAGATTATGCTTTGATTTCACTCTTTTGGTGGCTGAGATATGGCCGTTTGAGTGGGACTTTGAAGGTTTTCGTGTAGTAAGTTTTCGGTGTTCAGATTTTCCTTCTGGAGATGATTTCTTTGATTGTTTCAGCCCCAGAATCTCAAGTTTCAACGCTTCCAGTGCCTGTAGCGCGGTATTTATTCGATTTGACTCGGATCCGTAGTCTGAGCCGTTATCAACGGAATTAATTTTTTCCTGGTTTGCTATGTTTGCAGGTAAGATAACGTCCCGTTTCCCAATTCCTTCGCTCGATGGGTACAAGGATGAATGAGCGTCTGAATTTGTTTCGGACCCATGGGCAGAGTCTTGATTGGTATCAGAAACCTCAAAACTGTTGTTTCTTTCAGTTTTGCCTGCTTTTGAGTGCATCTCTGATTTTTCTAAAGAACCCAACTTGCGGTCAGTTTTATGAGAGGATGCCCGTTTCCGGATGGAAGTGATTCGATTATTTTCGTGTGCCATGTCTAGTTTTATTCCCACATATGTTTGCTGGGACTGGGGATCCTCGAATTCTGTTTTCATTATTTTCAATTCGCCCTCAGTTGGAGCTTCCAAGCGTGTTTTGTCTGTTGTTAAAGATTGCGATCGAAGTACTCGATCTTTAGCATTTTGTAAGGAATTGTTTAGGGATTTCTCCATTGCACGACGCTTGTCTTCAAATTCGTCTTGAATTTTGGCCAAAGTTTCTTCCTGTGTACGAACCAATTGTCTTTTCAGGCTTTCAGTTTCTTCTTCAAATTTTGCAACAATTTCGGTTTGCTTTAGGTGATGTTCGTGACGAATTTTTTCCTCCTAAAGACAAATTATATAGGGAAGATATTTTTTCGTAATGCCCCAGAGTGGATGTTGGCAGGTAAAGAAGGCATTACATTGGTATACATTATGTGCCCTGGGGTCGATAATTTTTATGGTCTTTGATTTGGCCGAAAATTTGCAGGGTGATAGATTTTGATGCGCTGATGACGCATCTGAGCTCGGAAAATTCTTACCATTGATCCTCCAGAGGCAAAAAAGACGGGAAAATTTTGGACATTTGGTACTTTGAATTGTGCTGATTAAGGTGGTGCAAAAATTAATAGAAATTTAAAAAATTCTTATTCGAATTTTCCGAGTTCAGATGCGAATCAGCGCATCCAAGATCTATCACCCTGCAAGTTTTCAGCGAAATCGAAGACTATCGACCCCAGGGCACATATTATGGTAATGCCTTCTTTATATATATTTATACGTTAGTGGATTTTACCTCTGTGAGTAACTCAGCCTTTATTTTTTCTACAATAGTACTGTGGTAATCCTTCAGATGAAGGATTTGTCGCTTATGTTCTTCGCGAAGACTTTCCTTCTGTTTTTTTAGTTCGCTTGCAGCTTCCTTCTGCATCTTCTGTATCTCCTCAATCCTTTCTGTATCCAGACTCTCTGAAATTCTTGCTTCTTTATTTAGTCTATACTCTTGAGTGAGTTGGTCTATTTTCTGAATTAAAAAAGTAAAGAAGCTAACATTAAATTATGACTGTAACAAATTTTGGTTGTCAGAAAGAGTTGGGATTACAAAGTATAGCATATACTTTTTCGTGTTCTTCTTCCAATTCTCTCTTCTTATTCTCCAATTGTTCATCAAAACTGACTTTAAGCTCGGTAATTTCGTTCTGCAAGATGGTGTCAAATCTTCGTCTCGCTTTATCTATTTCTAATATTCGATCGTTCTCCACTTCTTCCTTGAGCCTGCATAAATTTTCTTCCTTCTCTTGTTTGAACTGTGCCACAGTAGTCTCAAAATGTAGTCTAGATTAAAAAATCAACTGAATAAATGTTACAAGCAAAAAAGCGAGTATCTGCATTACGGGATGAATTTTTTCAACTCTTCTTCCAAATCATTTCGCATGGCTTGTTGAAGATTGGATCTTTGCAAATGTTGAATTCGCAGACGAATGTGACATATTGCTCTGTTAATGTTTTACATTTAAAATTAAATTTAAAAATAAAATATAAACGTATTCAGAATGCAGATTATGCTTATTGCTATTCAATACCTATGTAAGTTAAATATACATATGTACATTCTTACTTTCACCGAATTATCTTCCGACAAGGGAATCCCTTCTTCTTGACTTGTGTTAACATTAAGATTTTTACCGCCCATGCTGAACTGACTCCTTTGACTTTGACTAGCATCCTCCTTTGACAAGCTGCGGGTGATATTTTTTATACTTTCTTCATCATCTTCACCCGATTCAACAACATCTTCTTCAACTTGCCGATCATCATTACCAACATTCTCCACTTGATCGAGGTCATCCTTAATTCAAGAGACAAAACACGTGTAAAAGTATGGTATAAGGAATACACAACTTACGTATCAGGTATTTACATGCGAACTTTAAGAGTTTCTGTTACGTTTTCATCTGGTAATTCGAACTTAAGCTCGGTGTTTTCATCCAGATTGAACTTAACATTTCCTTTCGATCGGGAGGTGGAGGTGGAATCAATTTGCGAGAAGACTAATTTTTCCTCCTCTATCAAGGCAGCATCAAAAGTTTGAAATACATACCATTGAAAGTCCATTGAAAAAGGATTGAAAGTCCATTTACAAAATCAATAATACAAAAAATTAGAGCCATGTCGCGAGTAGTGAATCATTTTTATTAATAAGCACCAACTTTGTTAGCTTAAAAGAAAAAGTCTTTCTGGATCCCTGACTGCTGGATTGCTTGGAATTAGATATGATACCTAGCATGCCGTAGTCATGAAAAGCAAGACTCGCATACCGAATACATGTACCTAATCTGATTGTATTGAATGAATGCAAATTAAAAATTTCAGTGAAGGAAGCAGTATGAAATGATGAAATCAATGGAAGCCGATCTGAACGAATTGTTGTTTTTTAAAGTGAAACAAACCAGTCATTTCATCCAGATTCATGGCGTAGGCATCTAATTCATAAGCATTGTCTGTCGGTCTGGAACGAGATAAAAAATTCACAAGAATACTTTTTATAGGCTTTTTGTCAGCGTCGCCTGCTCCTCCCCGGTCCGGTTCAGGCGTCACTTCTCTTGGAGAATCTCCCTTGGGGAGAGCCTGTTCTTCGGTTTCGGCTCCTCGACCCAACGAGCGTTCAACTCCCTTCATGAAACTCGCGCCACCTCCTGCAATAATTTTATATTAATTATTAGTATAATGGGAGTTACATGTGGATATTGCATCAAATAATAGAGGTAATGAAAGAAGTAAATTAAGAAAGGGGTCCAAAGTCTAAAGTACCCGTAAGGGTCAGTCCGGACTTTTTAAGTGGTTTTGGTTGTTGAAAACTGTCCGATTCGTCCTCATCCAAAGTCGAGTCCCTGAGTGAAGTTAGCGAACTGTTAGCAATGATGCCTTTTGGATTATTATTTCCTCTGCCAAGCGGATTATCATTGTTTGCCTGGCTCCTGAATTCAGAGTTTTGAGAGGAGGGAGTTATGGAGGGTGGATCACTTAAGTCTATACTGCTTGCACCAAAGCTGCCGAGTCGGCCAAGATTACTTCCAACTGCGGAATTCATAGATGTTCTACTGGCTCCGGCTTTTTTTATCGGAGGCAAGCTCTTGGGTGGGCGCACGGTTAAGGGATTAAAGTTTTGAATTCGATTCATGGCGAGATCCGCCGCCATTGTTGACCTGGCCTGAACCACTTTATCACGATAAATTAAATCCATTGGATGTTCCCACTGACTTGCTTGTGTTTCTGGATTGTAATAAAACCATAAGTTTCTAGATTGCTCCAAACTGAAATTGAAAAAATAACCGGTACAAAGTCAAGTCGGACTTTACAATGAGCGCAGCTATTTGAAAGCAACAAACATCTATAGATTTGTACCAGGGTCTCCAGGGCTCAGGTAATTTGGCTTTGAGACCTTCACGGGCAAGGTAAAGTAGATATGATTCCTTTCCTAGGTCGATCCCGATTCTTTTACCAAATTCTTCCACGTCTGTCGAAGTGAAAAAAATACTTCAATTTACCAATTTTTACATAAAAATACGTCACATCAGAGTTATACATACACAGTGGATTGAATGAAACGTGTTATTTCCAGGTTGAATAAATACTAAAAGTTTTACGAAGGCAAGCAGTGGTCTTCAGAGACTCGCGGTGACTTGTCCGTTTTTATACACGGCTAAGAGAATGTACCTAGTGAAAACCAACAGGCTTTCTTTTCTTTGTCAAATGTGTCATGCACCATTCATGTAACATTTTACATATATTTTGTGGGAGCAGACCCCATTAACC
>JAHZNF010000523.1:0-22913 GCA_027744215.1 Troglopedetes dispersus | reverse complement strand
GACAAGGCAAGCAATTTTGCTAGACAAGTGTTATTAAACGAAATATCAGCTTTGATTACAAAAAGCCTCTGCACTGTGTAATAAATACAATAATGCGATATCCCTTTCGTCTAGATTTAAACAATTGATTAATCAATTTATTTCAGCCATTGTGCAGTAGTGCAGCAGATTCATAAAAAATCATTTTATGCATTGCGCACTACTGAAGGACTAGAAATGATGTGCGTAATTAATTCCATTAAAAATGCAACCAAAATACCTAAGATTTTGCATGGTAGTAGAGCAATGAGCAAAGTGTGGCACAACTCCATCTTCTGGCAAAATTTTGATATTATTTGCAATAGAACATACTTTGTTCTTCTCACCTTTCCCTACTTTATCCAACCCTACGCTCACTACAAACTTTTTTTTGGTAATATTACCAGCAGATTGCCGAAATCAGTAACGTTTATTAACTACTTCTTCCGCCACATTTGAACGAACTGAGCATAGATGGAACACCAGCCTGGTAAATAGAAAAGTGTGCACCACGCGTCTGGTTAGTATATTCAGTAGTGAACATATAATGAACAAGGTAACGTAGGTATAATCTCAAATGGAAGATTGATAATTGCCTATCTACATCGCATACGGGTGTGTTTTTTATCGTATGTATTAGCAAGCACACATTGCTCTGGTATAACGGTAGTACGGTGACGTTGGGAAAGGGAAAATTGATTGATCAATTTCTTGCATGTGTAAATGTACGTAAATTTCACTGGCTGCCTTTTCTTTCAAATTAATTGAGCTGTACCTTCACTTGAGGAGATCCTTATAAATTGTGACAGAACTATGCTGGACAGGTCTAAAATTGATTGTTATTTGTCAAGGTGGCGTATTATGTTTTTTTCAGATTTTCAAAATCTTACAAGCACTGCGGATTTGCGTTCAATGCAATACATAGTTTTAATTCACTGGATGAAAAAAAAACTAATCGAATTCCACTTGAACAACTACAGGTTTGCTACATATTTCATGCATGCCAGCGGAAAACATTTTGGAAGCTTTACCAATGACTACTAATTCCAAAATTAACCGCTCCAATCCAATAAAATAATATTGTGTAGGTCCCACTCGTCCGTCACTCAGATATCTAAATTGGAATTGGGTAATGGTTTTAATTGGTTTCGAACAAGCCGTCTACCTATACTAAATATTATGCAATAAAAAATGATTGCATTGCATTTTGCGCAATCCATTTCAGGCTCTTTCGCTATCGGCTTTTAGCACTATGCCAGCACAAAAGCTTCAATTTTTTTTTATTCTTTTCTAATAGAATCCATCAATCTGGACACAAACTCCAGCGCAACCTTAATCCACCAAAGTTGAGTAATGTGGGTATTTACTAGAACGATAATTTACAAGTCTTTGTTTGCAGGAAAGTAATTTGTTACAAGATAACCAAGTGGGGAAATGTAAATTGGTAATTACATCGCAAATTCCTACCTTTATTTTACTCCTCCGTTTTCGATTTATTCGCAAATGTGATATTAATAGTTAGTAAATGGTGGGTCGTGGTTTTGTGCGATATTGTAGGATTAATAATAAATACTAATATTACACAATAATTAATTGTTTCATTACAAAGTTCTATTGTTAGTTATTTTGATAAGCATTTAAAATTCACAAAACTGAAGTTGTCAACACCTTTATACCTTTCTTTTAAACTCGACTATGTAGGACTACAACAAATGTGCTATTTTTAAATTCAAGGGAAGCATGGAAACCAGGTCCACACAGAATTTAAACAATACCTTTTATTTAGAACATAACATCCCAGATTTTCCATAGTGGACGCTTATTTAACATTTCATCACCTTTCATTTGTACATTATGACAGAGCTGAAATTTGGTGATTTTGAATTTTTTAGTAGGACATGGCTTGCTTCAGTATTGAATTGTAAAACCATATATGTGTTTGGTTCATTTTGCTTCAACTTAAATTCAAATGGAAGCTTCGTTTGTTTGGGGTATTATTAGGGGAACCCTACTTCATTGGGCGTGTTTGTCTCATTATAATCCAAAAATGACATTGTTATTAATCGACAAGAGCTATAAAACTTGGTAATTAATAGTAAAAATAAGCAACTCGCAGATTTTCGAGTTTCCATTGGCTGACAGCAAAAACATTGCGCAAGCTATACTGCTTATCACTTGTGTATGTTGGTCGTGCCACTTTTCTTTCAACTCAAAGTTTCAACAAGACAAGTTTTCAGCCCAACCGTCGACGACTGGAACAACTGTCAATGTTTTGATTAGAAACTAATTGCTGTATGATAATGAAAAAGCGTGTGCCAACCTGGGTAAATTAATTTAATAATAAATATTTAATTGGACTTAATTATTCCGACAAGTGTTCTTCATTCCGGTGGAGGCGGAATATAGTGCCTGAAAGATAATTTGAAAGGTTTGACGTTAACTTTGCTTGTGAAGCACATATTTTATGATTCCCAATAAAAACTAATCACACCTCGCCCCTTCCATTTGGTTTCGCCGTGATAGTAACAACACATTCCAATTCATTCCTCCTCGTTAAAATTGGATTTAGCTGGAGCATAATGAATAGAAGCACAGAGCTCTGTAGCGACCGTTTTGCTTAAGTTTATTTGTTTGGACTGTTCCGTCATCAGATAATTTCAAAAAACAGGGGCAAACCAAAATCTGAAACAAAGGGATTTTTTGTTGAGTTATGCCATATGTAATTTTCACAGATAGTTCAACCTACACACAAATTAACATCTGTGTCTGGTTTCCCCACCGATTAAAAATATATGAACTACATTATTCTAATGAGCTTGAACTGAACCAATTGGATTGGTTTTCCACTCGTGTCGCTGACATTATTCTGCCACAATGCAGAAAGTCTCATTGTTTTCTGCAAAATTAGCATTCATTATGTTGCGTTATCAGTTAGATCGGAGTGACACTTCTTAGTATTCTAGTGGAGTGGAATGTAGAAAGCTCCATCAGCCACAATAATTTCAATCACAAATATGTTTGTTCAAAGAATTGCGTTCGATTGAAAAATACTGGCTTAATATTTATATTATGCATCATTCATGAATATTTCCAGTCGTTGGAATTATAAAATTTCTAACAATTTTATTCCTTGCTCTCACCTGCTCTCCTTCACACGTATGAACAATAAATCTGTAATTGGCAATTGCCTCCTCCACTTTACTACAACAACAGAAAAAGCATCACGAAGTACTTATGAATCAAAGGAGCCTTTCAAAATAATGATAAACTGAACAAACCGTGTTGTATGTATGCATATATTTTGGATTTATTTGAAATGCTGGAAAATGTCCCTTTCTTTATCTTGAGCTGGAGCATAATTATTTGGAACACGTGGATAACAGCTTTGTCACAATGAATGTAAGCTTACTGTTGGCTGCGGACGAGACGTATATCCACCATAAAATGCAAGTTATATGATTGATTGGGATGGGAACATAACCATTATTTTTCACTGACGAACATGTTTCAGTTTGAGGATGTGCATACAAATGTGTACTTCAAAACTCGGCTGTGCAGTGGGGTTTTGGCAATATATTATTGACTTACCATCCCATTGTTTTCTGATACTGTCATTACTTTTTGAGATATGAATGAGCAAGATTGCAAAGCTGTGTCATTTGCAAGGTTATTTACAAAAATTTGAACGGCTCAGATAAAGGTTGATTTTTGAAAAATAAGTTGACAAAATCCTTTGTCCTCAGGCACGATCTTCACATTTCAAGATCTCTCCTTGCCACCGATAAAAGAAGCAGGAATCAAATTCTCTTTAGTAATTCTACCAAAGATAACAAACTTGCGGATGTGGAGCAGGATATTCAACGTCTAAATCGTTCAGCTCCGCCGTAAAACATTTTAGAAACATTTTTCCTTGCAAATTTGCAAGAATTAGTAAAGTTGAGTTGAGTGAAACCTATACGTTTTAATATTTGGTCAATCATAATTCTTTTATGCATGAAGTGGGAGGTTCACACTCCCACTCCAGACCTATCCCCAAACATTTATGTTGTGTATATTTGTATACTTCTGGATCGCGTTCCTGTGTCGAATTGTGCACAAAAATGGTCCCGAGTTAAAAGTTGGTTTAATCAGAACTTTCAGTTGAACTGGCAAACGTGGGAGAACGTCGTGTTCCCAAAATTATTTTATGATTCTGGTATGCTGCACTTATGTAATTGTACAAGTATCAAAACTATGTGTATCACTTTTCTTCCGTAATAATCCACGAGACTACAAAAGTTGAAAGCATGTATGTACGTATGAACGTGCTTTCTTACATGTCTCCGAACATTTATATTGAACTCTGAACGTAATGCAAAAGGTTTAATACAGGACGGGGATGATGGTGGAGTCTCATGTGATTTCGGAACTTTGCCCTTCCATTCCACAGCATTTCTGTGAAAACTTTAGCTGAATTGATAGTGCAAACTTTCTTCTTTTTAACAACGGGGAAAAATGTGCTTAAAATCAGGAGAGAAGAAGGGGGAAAAAGTGCTGCCCACATAACAGCCAGAGTCGTTGAGTTTTTATATGCACCTAACTTTTCTCCTTCGTCAATGAGAAATATACAAAGTTTCTTAGTTCATAGTTCAAAAAATTATTGTTTTTATTTCATTTATACGATCGTCATATAAAAATATGTTGATGAAATTGGTCAAAAGATTGCTTCTCTCTCTCTCTCTCTCTTTCTGCCTTGTCCGAATTTTCTGTTTAGTTGAATGGATGTCGCTCGTTATTAAACAAGTTTTTTGGAGAGAATGCTTAAGCCCAGCCAAGGTATACTTTTTTTCTCTAAAATTCCATAAATTCAACCAGTCCCAAACAATGCAATTTTAATGGATCCAGTAGTCAGTGAAGTCGGAGGGCTCTTTCTCTCTCTCGAAATTATAGAGCACATTAGAAATTCTTTTCTTAAATCCAAAAAAACCGAAGCTTAATGTTATGAACTCATGCATGATGTAACAACCTGCGCTATAACCTAATGCGCTCGTCATTACAAGCCGGAATAAGGCTTAATGTGGGGGAACGATCAATAGTTGAACATTGATAAAGCCGGTTTTTACAAAATATGTCTGAAATGGTTCCATCAAGTCAAAAATCATGATATTTCAACATACCTTAGTTTCACGAGAATGATTCTCCTTAAAAATGATATTAAAATTAATTGATGCTCTTTTAACCCCTCGCCAAATCTACATTCCAGTTCTACATAGATGCATGTACATGTCATTTCCTTACTTTCCAATTCCGTCCTTGTCATAAATATACCTCCATAAAAGATATGGAAGGAGCAATAATGAAGCAATACAGGAATAACAACAACAACACATCGCTCCTCTCTTTCTCTCTCTCTCTCTCTCATTCCTCGTTCGTGAGATGCTTTTGCCCTTAATGTCTGTTGTGGAAAGTACGATTAAAAAAGACACAATAAATAATGAAATGAAAATTTCCCCACCCTCTCGTGCATCTATCCACATTATGCATTATCAAGATCCGTGGAGATAGGAAGAGAAAATATTATGGAAAGACAACAACAACAATCCTATTAAAATGGAGCAGAACACGACTCCAAGATTTTGCTCCTACCTACCTGAAAGCTTCTAGAAATTTGGTGCTGGAACGACTATGCGGCTAAATATTATGCCTTATAAATAAGATTGCTTATTCAATACGTAATGATTTTTCTTTTTAAAAAACAAATCTAAATCGAAGTATGTGAAATGAAGAAAGTTGCGCTCAGTCAAAACTGGAGGATTCGTAATTCTGTAGGATTTTTGGTAAAAAAAAGTAAAAATAAAAGTGGAGGAATGACTGTGCATGTAAATATGAATGTGTTTGCCACGATCGCACGAAATTTCCTCTAATGCATAGTTGAACTTTCTATGCTACTTTCACCGTTTCCAGAATTACTTCGATCCTGTTCTCTCCTTCACTCACGTAGTCACTTTTTTAGAGCTAAATTTCAGGACAAAACACATGAATAAATATGGAAGAATTATTAAATCTATTTCAGGTTCCCCGCAGTGCAAGGAAACATCGACGGAAGCAAACTAGTGCCAGTACTATATACACACAAGAAAAAAAACTACATTTTTTCTCTCTGAGTACACAAAATAATCTATGAGCTCAATACCATTTTTTTTTCTTTACTACTAAAACACATTTATTATTATATATGATGACTGTCTCTCCACCACACATACGTTCATGTTCCTATAATGCATGACTTTCTTGTAATATGCACATTATGCATATGTATTTTTAAGAGAATTATCAATTTATATGTATGAAATACAGTATTATGAATTTCAAAGTGATACAATTACTTCTTCTGCTCCGTCTCCAGCACTTCCTTTCTTTCTTGCCACAGCATGCAAGTTCGTATTATTATTACTTTTTACGGGGAAGCGGAGTAGCTTGAGTTAAAAAGGGGAATTTCAAGTAAAATAAAACTGTGCAACTTGTAATGTTTATGCAATATTATAATCAGGCTTATTCCTGTTCAATCTAATGACTCACACGCCAGCGAGAGGAATCGGTTTGGCTTTGTGTGAAAACAGTTGGGTTACAACAACAACAGCTAACACACCTTTTTTTGTACGAGCAGCGCATAAAAAAGAAATACACCTCACATTTTGAACTGCGGAGATAACCCTTCTTGTTGCCAATCAAACCTTACTACAACTACACTACATAGTTATAAATTAATAGAATGTGCGAGTAAAATGGTTATGCGCTCTCTAGTATGTAGTGTGATGGGAAACTTTAATCCCATCTTTGATAAAAATGCAGAATATATTTGTAATATTGGAAACTACACATTGAAACGAAATTTTTTTTAATGGAGGTTTTTTCCACCATTCCAATTTCATTGGTGGCACCTTCACCTGAAACTATGTGTGCACTGCAGCGTTTTCCATTTCTCTGTAAACTTCTGCTCGAGGATAAATGTTATGCGCGTTCTGAGAGCAACCATTTGAGAAGGCTTGTGTTGTATCATGATAGTATATGCAGCACATATTGATTTATGCATGTAAACAGGCTCCCACATACTACAAAATTATGATTACTATCCTCATCTTGATACCTATTTTTTGTCAGATACGCAACACTCATAATATTTGGCACAATGTACGTACGCAAGTTCATGAGATGATGTGGTATCGGGTATTTTTTCAGAGTTGGAACGTTGTTGGATGAGATGAAAGTAATTTTTTAACATATTGTAATGTGTGTTTAGGCTTAAATGTGTTGTATATCCTGATCTTCTTCCTCTTTTTTCCACTAGCTAGAAAGAGAGAGCGAGTAAAAACTGAGAGAAGGAGCAGCCTTTTCCATTCTAAGTAGTTTCACAATGAAGCAGTTAACAAAAAAATGCGAGTAATAATGCAACATTATACATCCAAGAAGAGAAGTGTGGTGGCAGTGATGTGCCATGGATGAGTCCTTTTTACTCCAAACGAAACTGTCGTAGTATTCATGAGTACTCAAATTGGCTGAGAACATGCTTTGGAACTGTTTGCTTTAAAATTCATATAATGTGCTGCTTCTCATGTAATCTAACACGATCGCCTAAATATAATTCATTTTGGTAAACAACACTATTACTCATCTATCTACTCACTCACACACGCTATAATAAAAGGATGTATGTGGGAAGAACGGTCGTGTGTGTCTCACTCTTCTCTCTCTCTCTCTGTGATACACATGTGTATATAGAGAGATATTTTTAATGAAAAAAAAAACTTCAACTCCCTTGTTTTCCTCTACTACTAACTGTCATTTGACGAGAGAGAGAGAGAGAGACATAATAACAATATAAAAAGTTATATTTAAGTTTCCATTACATATTACTACTAGGATGATGGAAGTTATGAAGTAGTAAAAGGAGGAAGCAATAGCATATTACTAGTTCTATGCAAAAGTGTATCATCGAAAGGAAGAAAGAAGAAAAAAAACGCTTGTTGTGTTATGCCTGTAGTAGTAATGAGTAGGAGGTTGTGTGTGCGGTGACTGGCTCATTTGTTTTGCCGTGGTGCCCAGCCCATGTTATGTTGTTGCTTAAAAGGGACCCGAATTATTCATACAGGCTTTAATGTAGATAACGGTGACGAGGACGATGGAAAACGGACAGGAATGTTAGAAACTAAACAAACCCGTCCGTCTGTATTCATTCCTCTCTGGAAAACTTAACTTTAGAATATTACTCCCGACTTTTACTCATGCTTGCTTTTCATGGCTTTGGCGCTCTTCGCTTTTGTTTCTTTTTTCCTGCTCACCACCTTTATTTTATGAATCGAATACGAAATTCTCGTTAATATGAGAGAGCGCTGCTGCTAGTATCTACTTGCACGAGTGCTCGTGTACTATAATCGACAGGAGTTGTTGTAATGTTTAATTTTTATATCTATACATACGTATCTCTTTTTTTTACTTTCACATTTCAGATATCACAATTCCATGATATTATTATTATTACACATTGAATATTACACTTTTCCTTCCTCTGTTTTTTTTACTATTTTAGCAAACGACCAGAGGAGTTCTTGCAGAGTGTTGTACATACATGCAAGAAATCATTATTAGTTTCACTCGTTAAATTTTCCCCCGTCCATCAACATAATTTAACTGACTTTTATTGATTATTATTACAAGTAATTATGAGTTTTGGCGTGGATAGATGTGGACGCGATAAAATTGCATGTGAGACTCTCTAATGGATATTTTTTTAGAGAATTCATGCGCTCTTCGAACGAATGAATTTTACCACCATCATCATCATAGTACTAACTTCCATCATGTGTTTTGGACTGAAGTTGTAATGCTGCTTCACGATGATGATGAGCGTCAAAGTAGAGAGAGAAAAAAAGAAGGAGAGCTGCAAAGCTATCAAGCGACTGTTTTATAATAAACCTTGGAATAATGGTAAAATTCGTAATTCATTACGAAGCCATTATAAAGCAGGCATGATATTATTAACAGCACAAGACAGAGAGAGAGAAGCTGCGTAAGCCCATTTATTGGCACGCGTTGTTCCCCTGTCAGAGCCGAAAAGCGTGGGCTACTTCTCCCTTTTTTATCAAATGCAATTTACCTAATCATATATTTTTTACATGGTTTAAAATTAGCGGAAGTGCTGGAACGTTAATTTGCTCCTTTTTAATTCATTTCGCTTGCTTGCCCCAGGTGACCGTTACTAAAGAGTAGTCGGGAGGTGCGCGGAAGCATGGAAGCTTTTCGTTGTCAACACAAACAAGCTACATTGACAGTGGCGTCGGAGAAACTCTTTTGGTGGCAATTTTTCGCGCAACTTTTTCACTTCCGGTTGGCACGTTTTTAAATGTCATTAGTGGTGCTCAGTCTTCCCTCTCTCTCTCTCTCTCTCTCTCTCTCGCTCTCCCTTTCAACTACTTTGTTAAAGTAATTAATGGTTTTTTCCTAGGAGCTTGGTGCTCCTGCGTCCCATGGACTTTCCCTCTGCGAACTTTTTCCCATTTAATAGTGGAGCTATTTTAAGTCGTTCCCTTCCATATACATAAATCGTAAGAAGATAGCTTGGAAATAGGTTATGTTGGTCGTTATATGGGACTTTTTAAAAAAATCACCAATCATCTTTTGTAGCATCATTATTGACATAACTAAGACTGTGTATGTAGTAAAGTTGTGAACCACAAAATGGCAAGTGTTTTATACGTTTACTTTATGTACCATATTTTTTTTAGAAACTCGCGGGTCGTGTTCATACTTTGTACTCAAGAGTCAAGAGATAATTGAGGTGTAAGTGTTGCATTGTGCCTGAAGTGGTGTGAAAGCACACTTATCCAAGCAAACCGGTGCCAAAGCACGCCGTACGTACCAGTGGGACCGCGCGTTAGGCACATAATATGCATATTAATGTAGGTGGTATAGTGTATTCCAGGCAGAACGAAATCCGCGTGTGAGTCATTTATAATTGTAGTTTATATGTTGAGCTGCCCTTCCTTCCGTGTGAGAAACGAGGATGTTAAAATATTCCAACATTGTTGTAAACTTAAATCGTGATCATAAACACATGAACTAAATATAATTCATCATTTACTCTGAGTTTTGCAGGGAAATCAAGATGAAAGACTAAGAAATATATTATACTTTTTTTCAACAATACAGTCGTGTTTTGTGACAAGCTTTATTCAGCCACATATAGAAACTGGCACGTGAGACGTTAAAGGAGTAAGTGACGTGAAAGTATCGTGGATCTGTGTAAGAGCACATGATTTGTGACTTGGCCAGTAGATACCAGTTTAGCTGGAGAGCCTGATCTCCTGATATACCGTTATCGAGCAGCTTACGGGATTTTCTTTTGTGGTGTATTGCAGAACGACGATAGATACTCGAGACAGGGTACTCCACCGTTTGTATGTGTGTGAGTGAGTGAGGGAGAGGAATCGTGGTTGTGTGTGTGTGCTCAGCTGAAAATGTCAAATTCTAAGAAACTGATTTAATTCCGTTATCATGCCGTTCCCGTCCACAAAGAAACGACGTACATACATGCTTATGGGCTCTCGGAGGTTACAATAATATTACTTCATTTATAGCTCACAACCTCGTAAAAACTGGAAAATCAAATGAGGTGACTCACTTTTTCCCGTCTCCCCAATACTTTTCCAGGAATGCCAAAATGTGGAACTAAAACCATTATTCATTCACAAAGTATAAAAGTTAGCCACGGAGCATTACACATTTTCATACGTGTTTACCACGATTTTTTTTCTCTTTCATAACCCAAAAATAAGAACGAGTAAAATAATGCGGAAAAATGCCTTCCTGGTGAATGCAGAAACAGAAGGAGAAAAAAAAATAACAGTGTGCTATCAGCGCCAATAATTCAATATCACTTAAGTTGAGAAACTTTTCTGTCTACATTTATAGGAATAAAGAGGAAAGCCACGAATGTGAGAGAAAGAGAGAGAGAGAGGAAAAAAAGAGAAAGAAAAAATATAAGAGAAACCATAAAGCTGGCCGGTCTTTTTACCATTTTATCATCGTTATCATCATACCTGAGCTTATTGTGCGATTTCAACATAATCGAATTTCACGAAACATTTTTCTGGCTATTTCCCTTTTTTTGGAAATCCTTTCAAACACAAAATTATTACAAGTTGGAGCACGGCTATTCCTGGCATGTGCATACCTAACCAAGTCTTAAGTAAGTATTTAAATATAAGAGCAAAGTGATACGAAACACTTGTCAGAGGCGTTCTTTTAAACCAAACATCAGTTGGAATCGTGAGCGGATTTTCTCTTAATGTAAAATACACACTTCCTCACGAAGCAAACATTCATAGTTTTCAGAGACTCCCAAATCCATGCGGTTCTGTATTCGCTGACTCTCTTCTTCAGTCAAAGTTTGACCATTGAGAACATTAAGGGCGCCACGGAAATGTAATGTATGCTTTTCCCACTTATGATTTTAGGTTGAGATTTAAATGTCGAGAATTGATTTGAAATTCTAGTAGGGAATAAAGACGATGGAGCCATACTAACAGAAGTATTATTATCCCTAATTCGTTTTGGTTCACAGCCACAAGACAATGTGCAGTGCGGTTTGAACAAGAAATCCAAGGCATCATTTCATGACATGTAAGGATATACAAATTCATTAATGTAATGCTGACTTAGTTTCATATATCTTTCCATGAATGATTGCAGCCTTCCATTGGGTCTGAGTTCTGTTGGTGGGTTTCGTATTAAAAAAATTGCACCATGAAAACATTAGCTTTTAATGATTACAAGTTGCAAATGTTTCGCAACCTTATTAAACAACTGTAGGCTTTGTTTTTATCAGGTTTATTGGACTCGGAATGGCCACCCAGCAGCAAAGCTCTGACTGAGCCTGAAGCAAAGAGTTGTAAATGCAGACATATGCAGAAAATGTATTATAGTAAGTTTATGTGTATATCTGCAGAATGTATTGAAGAGGCAAGTTCACAATTGGATTGGAGAGTCGATGTGAAATCAGTCAATAATAATGAGAACATGAAGAAAAACTGAGAGGCGGAGATTGTTCATCAGAAGGGAATTCAAGTTGAGTCGAAGGGGAAAATCGATAAGGAAGATATTTTGATATGGACTGGACTTGGTGCTGTTGCTGCCTCATTCTCTCTCTCTCTCTCTTTTACCGCGACCGCTTCTATTCTAACTAATATATATATATTGAGAGAGAGAGAAGAAAAGAGTTTTCAGAGAGACAGAGAGCAAGTGAAACGGACAGAAATTTCTGGTGCCACCACGGCAAACTCCTCACTCACTCACTCACTCACTCAAACTCTAGCTTTATTTTCTAAGCTTTACCACAACTACTCAAAATCCTGGAAAACCTTTTGCCTTTCCCGTGATCGTGCGTACGATTTTCTTTTTTCCCCTAATAAATTTCAAGCTTTTCCTCAACTCTCAAACTCTCAGTCAGTCAGTCTCAGCAGAAAAAAAACCATGAAAGACATTGTATTTTCTTTCACTGACTTTGGCTAACCAGTGTGCAGCCAGAGTGGCAGCGGGAGGAAGCTGCACACACACACACACACAAGGTTACACCACTCTAAGCAAATTCGAACCCTACCTAACCACGTATTTACGGTCATAACCCAACTGTCCTCACGTTTCTCCCATGCTGCTCTACGACCAGTCAACATCTACAATATTGTGGAAAAGAAAAAGCACGCCACGATTATGGTAAAGCTTTCCTTCAACCAATGATATTGGTGGTAGGTGGGCAGATTTATTTGAATTACTTATATTCCCACATTATTAAAGATAAAACAGATTCATGAGAACCACTATGTCAAAAAATATTGGCCGATTGGCGAAATACTCACTCTCAACTTTGTGTTAACTTTTTTCTCCATATTTTTTTCAAGGAGAGGAAGAAGAAAAAAAATTGCCTTAAATTATGTCTATCAAGTCACATGTTTCCCTAAAAATTGTTCAGGTTTCTCAATGATATGTTTATAACCTGGATGAATTGAGTGACCGCTCGTACTACCTCCCGCATGGAAAAAAGTGTGCCTAAAAGTTCCTCGATGCTTTGATAATCATCATCAAATGCGAGGAGGAACACCGTCGTCGTCCGTGCAAAGTGTGGACATATGAGGGAAACGTGCTCTACAGTCTCATATAATATATGTACACATAACATAAATTGTGCTCTCTTCTCTCCGTTTCCTCAGCGCACATCCTTCTCCCTGGACAACAACACATTTACTCCAAAAGAGGGGGCGTCCAGCATATGGAAACAATATATATTTCTTCTCCCTTTTTTTCAATTGCTTGTAGATACGGAAGAGAAAAAAAATTGATATAAAAATTGGAAATTATAACTATGCTCAGCGCGAAGAGAGACAAGAGAGAGCATGTCTGAATGTGTCCTTTCTTATAAAGAAAAATCTGTACGTGTGTCATCCAATATTTTTTTTTTGCTGTACATCACTATTTCGTCTACAATAATATGTGCTGTGCTGTGCTGTGTATGTACAATAAAGTGAAGACTGATGGACCAGCTTTCATTCCCATCTAACTCTCAAACAATTTCCACTTATTTCTTCCCTTTCCTCTCCTTCCACTTTCCAACATCGTCAGCCAAAAACTCCGCTAAAATAATAATATTACTTGGACATACATCATTTTTTTTTTCTCGGGAGGAAGATGAAGCTCTCGCAGAAGGAAAAAAGTAAAAGTGATGTGAACTACTGTCAAGTTTTCCCTTCTGATGCAAACATTCCTCATATTTTTGTATATGGAAACGATGATGTATAGCATTAACGATGCATGTATAGCCGATCACTTGAATTTTTCCCTCATATATTTATCTTCCTTCCTCCAACTTTATATAATGTGTATAGATTACTGGGAAAAAGAAATGTTATAATGTTATGGATAATAATAATAATATGCTTTACTTATCCCATTCCATTTCCAGTTGTTCGCGCTTACTCTTTTTTTTGTTGATATTCCCTCTCTGTCTCTCGCTCTCTGTCTTCCCTTCTTTCATTTGCTATTGACACTGTTTTCAAAGCCTACTAAATACTTTTGCTTATTTTTTTTCTCAAGTAATCATAATAATAAATATGGGATATGAAGGCACATCTCGAAGAGCGAAAAAAATATATATTCTCTTCTTTGATTATAATGATAATAATGGCACTGTGCTACTACTACTACTACTCTCTTATTTTTTTTCTCAAGTAATCATAATAATAAATATGGGATATGAAGGCACATCTCGAAGAGCGAAAAAAATATATATTCTCTTCTTTGATTATAATGATAATAATGGCACTGTGCTAATACTACTACTACTACTACTACTCTCTATCCATCTTATATCTGTATTCTGAATACCGTGAACGTGTGTGTGTGTGTCTGCAAAAATAGCTTATATGTATGAGTCTGGACTGGAAAATGCGTCAGAAGCAGAAGCACTACAAATGTAATAATAACTTCCTATTTATACAAGTTATAGATTATTCCAGTGCTGATGTTGGTGCTCTTATCTGAAAGCTACAAAAGTATTACACACACAATATTATACATTGGATCTCTTTTTTTTCCAAAAAAATATAAGGAGAGATTCATCCAACTTCTAATGCAAGCTTAGAGTTTTCTTGGATGTGTAGCATGAACATCAGGAGGGCAGGAAGAAAACTTGCCGAATATTGATAAAAGTAATAAGAAATACAACAGGGGAAATTCTCAGTCACACTTGAATCAACTCTTATAGCGAAGAAGAAGAGTCTTCACGTCGATGATGATGACGACGACGACGATGTATGGTCAGGGAAGGGAGCTGAAAAAAGTGGCACCAGCTAGCTTCCCCAGTGCGACGAGAATATGTATTTTTTGACGTTTGATCGTGGAGGCCATTACCAACTTTCTTGCCTTCCTCTCTTTGTCAGTGTCGCTTTTCACCATCCTCAATATTATTTTACGGAAAAAGATACCTCTCTCCAGAGTTCACACAATGAGAATATTTTTAACCAAAAAGAATATTCTGCGGCTATCAAATTACCCTCTAATCTTCTTCGTATTTATTGATGTTCTGTTAAAAATAACGAAAGTACTCCAATTTATTACGTATTTGTGTTGGTACTTTAATGCTGTGGAGTATTTATGGAAGGTAATGTTATCCTTACTAATTTACATTATATAATTAAAATACATGATGTCATACAAAGTAATCCGGATCAACTTCTTGTCAAAGAGAAACACCTTGTGGTCACCATTTCTTTTGAGGGCATTCACACAAGTTCGATGGAGCTTTAAGTGGAACATATACTAATGCATGTAAGGAAACTCCTATTTATCATTCCAGTGTCACCCTTCCACATTTCCTCTGGTCAGTACGTAAGTACGTACTGACTAGCACTATTGTAAGTGTTGAAACTGTCAAATGAAGTTGAAGTTTTGACATACGCACTGCATTCCAGATAATTAGCACTTCACCAAGCCTGGTGCTCATCATCACATGTGAAAATGCATGGAAAACTCAGATCTTGACGGGAATGTATTATTATGATTCTGAAAAAAAAAAATTGAAATGTGAAAGGACCAAAACCTCCACCGAAGTTCACTAAACCCTTTCTGTATTCTCTGATATCACACAGCAGTAAATGTTGATTGCTTAGCACTAGGTATCAAAAATCCTTCTGGTGTGTACATACATTTGAGTATTGTAGTAAAGTGTGTGCATTTAACCATCCTTGTGTGTTGCCACAGAAGGAAAAAAGCCTCCGAGTAATACCAGGTTGTTTACTTTGCCTCGCGCTTCATTCATTCACGCACAACTATACTATATGTGCTGTAACCTAATACGGGGAAAAAGGGTGCAAACCGAAAAACAAATTTTTTTCCCTTCATCTCATGAAATTGAGGTTGAATGAAAGGATTCGTGGAGGGCTTATGGCTTTGATTGATTTCACTTTACCTTCATTCCATCCTTCATTTCTTAAATCACTATTGTTATCAGAAGAGCATGGTAGTGGTGGTGAGGTAGTGAGTGACCGTCGATTATTGATTCCAACTTTTTTCCCCTGAAAAAATATGAATGTGTTGTGTGTACATTCCCACCACTCTAATTAACAATGGCGAGGCATAGCAGCTCCAGAAAATAAATTGTATTAAATTTCAAGTCTCACAAAATATAAATTCTTTCATAGTCCAACTTGTTTACTTAAACTCTCCACTTCTGAAAAAAATGCGCCTCAAAATATTTCGACCTCGATGACCAAACTTTTATGTAGGTAGTATCGCTGGTGAAAAGAGTTTAATGGAGTGAGTACGTAATCGCAACATAGATGCAATGTAGCTGGCAAGTCGTGATATGAATGCATAATTGGAGGGGTGCTGTCAAGACTTGCACAACACGTGTCCGTGTGCGCTTTACTGTCCATCATATGCACCGCGACGCGAGTCCATACTAAGTATACTGTGATTTCTACAATTTCCTGCAAACAGCCCAAATGCAAAATCTTTTTTTTTGCTCATTTTCAACCTGAAGACGTGTGTAAGGGCAAGTTAGTTGCATCAACAGAAGAAAAAAAAGTAGCTTGCTGAGAGAATACTTTCCCATTTTTATTTATTACGTAAGATATTAATAAATGCAGTGAAATAAGAGGTGTAGCCTGTAGAGAAAAGGCCAGAAAGACGAGCATGTCAATAAACCACCTCAAATCAAGAAGGCATAGGACGTCGATGTACTCGGCGTTGAGGAGAAAAAAGGAGTTCACTAAAACCGATTCCAATATAATATACTTTCTTCTTAGATTCCTTTTTATGTTATATTTTTTTTTCATGTAATGTCTTACATAAAATCGTAGTTTATACCAGAAGAAAGTAGTAAGACGGCAGCAAATTCTGAAAGTTTATTAAAATGGCCCTTTTCCAAAAGTCTGAGTAAAATCAGACAAAGAAGTAAAAGAAGAAGAAGAAAAAAAAATGTTTTTTACTACAAGATCTCAACTCTAGTGTGGTTAAATAGTTTTTACCCGTGCCCACATATGCATGGGTATTATGCACAAGAGACGCCAATAAAAACGAAGCAGCTCTCTTTCTCCCTCTTTTGTAAGAAATGGGTTTCATATCAAAGGTTCAATCGCAATCTACTATATAATGAAGGTAAAACTACCTAAGTAGAAAAAAGTGCAATCTAAAGACGTACACTCTATATTTTCCCGTCTTCAGCATCTAAAAAAAACAAGTGAGAGCAACCCAAAAGGGCTACGTTATTAGATACACACTCTCCTGACTTGAGCTCTGAGGAAAAGCAAGAAGGTCTCCTCGAGACTACTCCATCCACACTCCTCTTATTACTTACACTCTTTTTTTTCTATAACAGCTTCGAATTGATACTTTGTTATTTATATAAAAGCCGTGTGCATTTACTAGTTTCTAATAGAAATATGTATATTTTTAACCAACTTTTATTTCCCGCTTGCTTCTAATAATGCATGTGTGTAGGAGAAAAAAAAACTACTTCGTTGTTGGAGCAGAGTAATCGTCATCGTGGAAGCAAGCAAGGAGCAGTACAAAGTAAGTATAAGCGCCAGTGCCATGAGCTACTTTTTTTTAGATATTTTTTTTCTTGTAGTATTTATTCCCTCCATGTGGATGGCTGTTGTTGACGATGAAAAAAAGTAACCGACCAACTATTGCTCATTTCAACTTTTTTTCTGCTCTTCCTTCACTTTACTTTCCAACTTTAACTTTCTAACTTGTCGTCATCTCCTTCTGTCTTGAAATATAGAAGCTGACTGCACAAAAATTGTAGCTTCTAATTTATATAACACAAAACCAGATTGGAACTGGTCGAACAGAGCAACTGTGTGTGTGTGTGTGTGAGAGAGAGAGAGAGAGAGAGAGAGACAGAAAAAAAGGACTTGTACTTTTTTCTATTCCCGAGGAAAAAAAATTGTACAAAAAAAGTATAGAACACATAACCAAATAGATAGTAGTCACTCTTGTGCAGGAATAGAGAGAAAAAAAGGAAGAGAAAAAGTAAGAAAGAAACAAGCAAATTTGATACTCTTGTCTGCTTTATATTCCTTTGGCGAGATATGCAAGCATAATATGTATTAAGAATATTACACTGCTCATACCTCGGCGATTCCGCCAGATGAGTAGTAGCTCTTCTTCGTTTTTTTCAGAAGGTGTATCAGAGAACTGCGCTGACAAGAGATGTATGTCTAATTATAGGTGTGTATGTGTCTACATCTTCATCTTCTATTTTTTCCCCCGGTGATGACCTATATGAATAGTGGTTCCATCATGTATGAACATATTACTATTTTTTTCTTTCTCTCTTCTTCTTCCTCTTTCAAAGAAAGTGAATGCATGTGTGCACATATCGTTCTTACCACCAACTGCTATATAGTAGATTGCGCATTTAGCCAGACTGAGCTAGAAAGAGAGAGAGAGAGTGACTCGCTGACAATGAGAAAGTAGCAGAGGAACAAGTTACTTTATGTACCGTACAATCTCTAGACAAGGGGAAAAATTTCGTCTTTTTCCTTGTCTTCTCTCTTTCACTTTTCAGCATTGCACACTGCATCCCTTACCTTTAGCAAGAAAGAAGAAGAAAAGAGGCCGACAAAGAAATAGTGAAAAAAGAGCGTGCTTTCGCTAAATACTACCATACATCACTCACTCACTCACTACTTCATAGGAAACCATTTTTCCCTTCTTCCCACATACTAGACCTTTCTTACCCACGTTTGACAAGATATACAGAAAAATATATAGTTGAAAAAAAAATTTGGATAAGGGCTATACATAGTACAATATAAATTATGGAAATCTTCCATATTCCTTCATCACTGGAGTTACTCACCAGAGGTGTATGAGTGAGCCATGTGAGGAGCATTTTTTTCCCAAGAAGAAAAAAAAAGTCAGAATGCTTTCGTCTACATTGTACATCATCTTTTGAGTTTATACGCATTTTACTTTTTTTTCCCTCCCTTGTCGACCATGAGCCTCCCTATTTTTTATATGTGTTATCATCGTTTAGTGGAGCGGATAGGCCGCTTTGGTTCTATTGTGCCTCTGGGAAGTAGGTAAATCTTTTCACTTTCATCAGCCAACTTATCTATCAATGTATGGAGTACACGGAGTGATGTGTTTTTTTCCCGGTGCATTCCTCCATGTACATTTTTATGCATGTGTGGGGATATGGAGGAAAGTGTTTTGTCGTTGTCAGAAAATTCCGATTTGTTTCACAACCTTGTAATTTTCTCCTGCAATCTCCTTTTTCAGAGATTGAAAAGACTCGACTGAGATTTTTTTCTCTTCTTTCTTTCCCATTTCATCTCTCTCTCTCTCCCTGGCGCGGAACAAGAGAAAAAAAGTTTTATTTTTTCAATTACATTTTTTCAGCAAATTACAATTCGTATAGTAATAGTAGTACACTGTACATAATAGGATTGTCAATATTAACTATGTTCTACTACATATCGGCAGGACTAGCATCACATCCTGGCTTTCCGTCCTTCATGGAGGATCAGGTTCTTGAAAACAAAAAATTGTGACAGTATCCCAAACTCTTGTTTTGGACTCCCGTATACCGTTTAAAAGTTGACTTGTGTCTTTTAATATTGTTTCGTGGAGGATGGGAATCTTAGTTAGTGGCCATAGATTCAAGAGTTTAAGAAAAGTCAGAAAGGATGATGCCAACAAGAAAAAAAAATATATTCATGATTCTGAGCCCTGACAAGTTACATTGACTATGTATTACTATTATGATTATGATTATTATAAAAAGAAGATTTACAATCTGAAAACTTGTTAGCCAATCTCCATCTAAAATATTAATATGAAGCCGAGTCACTCCTGTCTTCCCAGCAGCCCTACACCAGCATGCATTTCCAGGAAGAAAGGGGCCATCCTCCTCTTCTGACACAGCAAGAAGAACTTTTTTCAGTAGCTTATTACTATTATTACTATTACCGCTCCATAAGATTATGAATATACATGGATTATACTCATCTTATAAGGTACAATGTTCGCACACAGGGAGAAAATGTACATGTAGCAAAGTCTGACTTTGATACGTTTAGTCATAAATTACATGCATGAAAGTCATTTTGCGTTGAAACAAGGAGGAATAATCAATGGGATGTGGTGGTGGTGGGAGAACAGTGTTGCTGAAGTGATCTACGAAAAGCTTGTCTCTTCTCCTCACTGCCTTTGCCTCTTTTCCTTGTTTTCGCGTCTCTCTCTCTCTCTCTCTCTCTCTCTCTGTGTGTGTGTGTAGCCAGAGTAAGTGTGAGTGATTGTGAATTTGGTCTCAGCAGAATTTTCCGAGGGTTACAACAAAAAAAAACAGAAAAGGAGCTCCTTTGGCTCCAGATATACACAACATGATTCACATGTGAATTTCATATATTTTCCCTGTACGTAAACTTGATGAAGGTATGGTAGAGGGTGACCATTTCATACATATAAAATATGCGTGTGAGCAGGAGTTGGAGTAAAGCATTAAAAGGAAGCCTAACAGAACATAAATTTTAGGGAAACTGTAGAAATTAGAAAGTTTGGCCAGTTTTTGGGATGAGATGAAATAAAATGAGATGAGCGAAGTGGAGAGAAGCACCAGCTAGGAAAACGCTATTTACCACACTACTGCCTCCACCAAACTCTTGTGTTTATATGCCGTTGTCGTGCTCCTTTTTCCTTTCCTACTTAGCACACACACACTTTTAGTGAATCCAGAGGACCAGGAGCTCTGCATAGAGAGAGAGTGGGTCTATGTATGTATGTATACAAAAAATAATAATAATAAGGAAAATTTGAAGCAAGTGAATGAAGGAAAAGGAGGAATAAGGGGAGCAAAAGAAAAGAGAGAGAGAAAAGAGAGGAGCGACCATTGCAATGTTCGTTTTGAGAGGAGCTGTGCTAGTATCCAATCGCTAGTAATCAGCAATCAAAACAAGTCTGTGTGAGTGGAATGGTCTTCTCACATTAGTCCACACACACACACACACACGCAGAACCCCGGAATATACTTTTAAAGGAGTTGCAAAATGAAAGTGGTCGAAAGCGTTGTTGGTTTGACGACGCGGACTCTCCATCCATTACTTCCATGTATGAATGTGCACTTGATCATGACGAGGAGGACGACGACGATGATGATGACCATGATGTACGTTCTTGAAGATGCTTAATAAGACTATAAAGTATAGGGAAAACTGGTGCTAGTCACCTCCCCACCAACTTTTCCTCCTTCATATGCAGATGAAAAGTTGGTCTACGTCGTATACCTAAAATTTTGACAATCCTTTCAAATTACAGTGTCAGCTTGTATTGCAAGTTTTCACTGGGAAAAACAAACATTTGAGTACGGCACAGCACAAAACCAGACACGAGTACATTTCTGCATCTGAGTGAACACACTCAGCAGAAGATAATACCACTAAAAAATTTGTAATATTGGAGCAGAAAGCAGTATACATATTTCACTCGATCAGATCGCTTCAACTACACACAATGGCGGCTGTGATTATTAGAGAAAATTGCATTGGTTTCGGAGAGCTCCATCGTCTTCCATCCGAAGTGGTTATATTGGAAAATGAGTTGGAGGAGAAGTGGCGGACATGATTTTGCAGAACTGCTTGGAATGCTCCAACTCTCCCCTCAATAATTTCTCTTTATTTTAAGGCATAAAATGATTTGCTGGCTTCATATAAACCCAACATCAATAAAAAAGGTTGACCCGGAGTTTTAACTGCTTTCCCACTATTTATAGATAATTTGGTGTTATTGTAAAATTATATTATCCTCTTGTGCTTATACGGAAATTTACATATTTTATCATACCACATTATATATAAACAGAGGATATGAATAATGACAAGGAGCAAACTAGAGACGAAGAGAAAATAGGACAAGCATACTTTCTCTCCTCCATGTTATGTGTGTGTGTGTGTGTGTGTTCGAAGAGGATGATGATGATGATGACGGTTTATGCGCTCTTTTCTTCTTCTCCAATGTTCTACAATCGTTTCAGCTTTTACTGTGTAAACAGGGAAAGAAGCAGGTAATATTATGGATGTAACGCGGGTAAGTAATGTATTCAACGTTTTGGGTTTAATCCTTCGCATTTACCACACCATGATACGTTTGATAAAAGTGAATTTTCCTTTAAGCCTCCTGAAAAACCCATATATTTCACCTCAACAAGAGCGAAGCTCCCATCACCCTAATGATCGCACATATTTAATATATTCTGTCGCCAGTGCGAGGCTACACCACCACCACCACCGAGAAGAATGATATTTGTAGTCATGCTTTCGTGTCACTCTTTTCACTTTCATGTAACTTTCAACTCAGTCAAGCCTCTGCTTTTGCCAAACCAGCATTAGTTAGCTGATGTGGTTCTTATGGGCATACTTATTTCCAGTTTTAACTCATTATTAAACAGTACATTTACGTTTGCATACATTAGGCGTGTCATGGAGACTGGCGTACCGAA
The DNA here is from genome assembly GCA_027744215.1 of Troglopedetes dispersus. NCBI lineage: Eukaryota > Metazoa > Arthropoda > Collembola > Entomobryomorpha > Paronellidae > Troglopedetes > Troglopedetes dispersus. The sequence continues at coordinate 364 of JAHZNF010000523.1, read as the reverse complement.
GGCGCAGCCTACGACGACGACGGCGCTTTTACATCCTCTCGAAGATTATTAGATGCGGAAAAATGAAACTAAGTTCTAATGAATTTCCATCAGCATCGGTTGTTTGTTGCTGTTGTGCTCAGTTAACCCAGTCGAGGACTTTCTGCTCATCATAGTTGTCTCGTGTGAAGCTCAACTTGGAGTCAAGTTTCTAGTTAAATTCATAAGTATACATTCTACGTCTGCTTTCTGCTACACTAAACACTTGCTCTTATCTTGTCATACATAAAACTTTAGTTTATCAGCAGATCGTGAGTACAATTAGTGAACAAAAGATTGATCAATACAACGCATGGTCCGCATGCTCAACCAAATATTTCATTAT
>JAHZNF010000522.1:0-21591 GCA_027744215.1 Troglopedetes dispersus | reverse complement strand
GAATGATGCATTGATGGTGCTATACATCCTGTAACAAAATATTTTCACCAAGCCCAACTGAAAGATCAAGCAAAGTGGAGAAAGTTGAGGGTAGTCAGCGAGGAATACAAGAAGCGCTGTCCATTCCTATAAAAAACTGCTTGATGTATTGTAGTCAATTTTTGGTTGTTATGAATAAGTCGCTTATTACCACAAGATCTTCAGTTATCATCTTCCTATTATCCATGAATGAGATGGAAGCGGTAGTTGCCAAAATACACTTTTAAAAATGCTTATCCTTTAATTGTTTGTGACGTTACGTGTAAGGAGGCAAAGTAAAGTAAATAAAGTCCTGTTCTTAACGTGTTATCTTCTTGGACTCTACTTCTTCAAGATGAAAAAAAGATTCTGCTGGAAAATATGCCACTCTTGATTCTAAAAATATCGGTTCACTTACTTATTCAATATTTAGAAAACAAGATTTTTTGTGTATGTATGTATGTGTGGTAATTAAGTAGCCAGTTTAGTTTAGTCATGCTTTCGAAAAACATGTTCACATGTTCAGAAAATAGGAATTTTCTAAAGAAATTTACTTTGCGTCCTCAGGAACTAGTACTTTTCGCCCTGAGGAATAATATTTTCCGGTCCCAGAATGCGCGTCATGTGAATGAACGGTGCGTGTAGCGTATAAAGGGAAAATACTTCGGACTCATGTTTGATGTTAATCAACACCTAATGTTGATAGATTTTTTGGGTGACCATACTCATTTCAAATTTCCTTTGTAAATTCGATGATTGTATACACCCTATAGTTGATTTTATTATGACATCAGCATCAGCTCCCTGTCGAGGCGTTACTTCAATCATGATTGGTTCTGTGTATTTTTTAAGCATATTTTTTAAAACCTCGCAGCTTTTCAGGGATGCATGGGCTCCAGTTCAATGCTCTTATTTGCCAGTTTACTTTCGTCGATTTTCTGAGTAATCAAATTGCCCCTATTCTCCGGATTCTTGAGATATTTTTCTTTTGGTTGCTTTGAGATGCCTTTCACTCAAGCGTACATCATGATAGTAACAAAAATGCTCGTTGATTCTCAACACTTGTTCAGTAATACCTAAAAATATAAACAGTTCGGCATTGCATTATAACAGGAGAGTTGTGCAGACTTATTCATAACCTCCACAGGGGGTGAAGTTTATTCATTCGTGAAGATCGGTAGAAAAAACTGAATCCTTTAAGACCAAGCCGATCCAAAAGTTGAGAAGTAGTGTAATAAGAGGATTGGTGGAAGATGCACTGAATACCGGTCGATTTTTTTGGTTAAGACGAGAGGTAGCATTTAGGTAGATATATTTTATTTTCTTCGGTAGGTTTCTGTTTTGACCGCAATTACGAGACAAGATTTCTTGATTGTATTTGGTATCGTCCACCCAAACTGTTTTATCAGATAGTTTGTGTAGTAGAACCTCACATTATATGAGTTATTATGGAAAAATAGCTGGAGAGAAAGTGAAACAGGGTATTTGTGTATTTTCTTATAAATATACATGATAATGAAGGAGCAGTGAGAGAACTTCCGATCGAGATCTTCTCCCCTCAGCAGAATTTTTTTTATGCTGGGAACAAAAACCTTGCTTCACTACAGCTTTCTCAATTGAATGTCTAAACTTGAGGGAGTGATGAACTGAGGAAAATGCATCAGGCAAAACTAATAACAAGCAAACCTTGTATGCTTTGCTTTTGTTAGACACCACCACCGACCAGCAACATTGTGTCAATAACGTTACTTTCACCGTTAAAAGATGAATTTAGAAAGAAATTTTGAAAGGTATTTCTGGCGGCTTCCAAAGTTACTTTCCAAAGTTGCAGGCTTCCAAAATGATGAAGTCGATAAGCACTAAGGTATACAAGCATAATTTTTGTAATTTTTAGCAATTTTTTAAGATCTCACTTTAATTCAAAATAAATACTTTATCATTCACGTAAAATCGAACAACACTCGGGGAATCTTTTCATTGAAAAAAAAACTTTTTTTTTTGAATATGGATTGTGTACACTGACGGAAGAGAACCCAAAATATACAGCAAATATTGATGTATATCAGGAAGACAACCACTGCTGAATATCCCCTAAATCTCTCTCAATACTTTATGAAGAAAGTTGAAATTGGGAAGGTGAATATCAATAACTTTGTTCCTGTGTGCTGAGTAAATTTTTTGATACGGTATACTAGTCATGTTTGTTTTGTATTATTGTTGCTTCTTGTATGTTTATGATTTTTGCTTTGCATTTGTAAAATGCAATATTTTTCATAAATTAAATTATCATTTTAACGTAATAAGCAAGTGAATAAATCAATAAAAATATTATTTCAACAAGGTCGAACCAAAAATATTCTGTCTAGCTAGTGAGGATAATGCGAAACAACTGCTGGTTGGAACTGCATCCGGGCAATAATTTTATAAATTCGTAGGATTTCATCTCCACAATTCATTCATGTATCACGCACGTTCATAAGTATTGCTATTATTGCTTTCGCACTTTTGTAAATAATGGTTTCTAGCAAGACTGAGGCAAGTTGCATCTCGATGATGCGTAATGGACTAGGCGAGTCTTTTGTCATATTTGTTAGAAAATATATTTATGTGTAGTTTGCCTTTTTGACTATTCCTTATCTTCCCATTCACAACCATTTAGAATCCATTATTCCCTGTCGAACTTCTGCGTGAATTCGTACCTAATGTCTGCGTATGTGATTCCACCAGACTATAAAGCATTTGAACATAATTTCATGAAAATCGAAATGTGTGTGTGTGTTTTCTTTTTTTCCCGCTATTCGTTTGCTTTGGACAGATTTAGCTGAAGGTATCCCATTTTTCTAGTGCTTCATCTCCCGCTGCTACCACCTAAAAACGCACATAACAAACACTCATAAATCCTCTCAGCCGCACTTGTTCTTCAATAGTTCTCTCCGTTTCATCGTTTCACATGCACACAACAATAAACGGAAGCTCAAAAAGCGGGTGGCAGTGCAGTGGTGATGGAGACAAAATTGAAAAAAATATTGGAAGGTTGAATTTTTGTTTGTTTGTTTGTGGGTAGTGGGTTTCATGATGATTTGAAAAAATGGCATAGTCATCCAAGGGCGGAGAGGAAAAAGGTGGAACATCATAAAGTTAGTGGACCGTTTTTCAGTTATGTAAATGACAAAGCTGCGAAGAATGTGGACTTCCTAATTTGAAATCTCCGTTTCATCGTTTCACATGCACACAACAATAAACGGAAGCTCAAAAAGCGGGTGGCAGTGCAGTGGTGATGGAGACAAAATTGAAAAAAATACTGGAAGGTTGAATTTTTGTTTGTTTGTGGGTAGAGGGTTTCATGATGATTTGAAAAAAATGGCATAGTTTGTCATCCAAGGGCGGAGAGGAAAAAGGTGGAACATCATAAAGTTAGTGGACCGTTTTTCAGTTATGTAAATGACAAAGCTGCGAAGAATGTGGACTTCCGAAATTGAAAGTCGACTCTGTACATAACATACACTGCGCCCATGCATTTTACTGACAGGATGAAATTTGGGATCATATAGAAATGGGTGTGCACGAATAAAGTATGCATTTCAAGCCGATTTTCACATTTTGACCTATTTACATCGAACGGAATACTTATTCAATTGAAAAGTATGCCAGTACAGCTGGCAAAGTGGAATTTTACTTTATTGTTTGATACAATTTTGCAGGAAAATAAAAGTGTAATGTCAAAGCACATGGGGAGAAGTGAAAACTGACACAAGAGTACAGGTTAGGAATACTTATTCAATTGAAAAGTATGCCTTGGAATTTTACTTTATTGTTTGATACAATTTTGCAGGAAAATAAAAGTGTAATGTCAAAGCACATGGGGAGAAGTGAAAACTGACACAAGAGTACAGGTTATCTGAGAGAGCTACAAATTTTGAATTTTTGCTAAGTTAGTGTCCAAGTCTGGTGAATGGTCGTTTCCAAGAAAGTCAGCCCTTAAGCTCCCTGGTACTGAAGAGGTCCAAAGGATCCTCAAAAGGCTTCACTTGAGATTCTTCAGAATACGGCAGGATGGTGAACTCTAAAGGATCATATTGGCTGTAGTCGACGTTCGTAATTAGATCGTCTTCTGAAGGCGCACTAGCTCGTAAAATAATGTCCTCCCAGTAGTACGGCTCATCAGGCTTGTCCACCGCACTTTCCCCGTCAATCTAGTGAATTAAACAATCGAAGAATATCCCAGTCAAAATTACTTCAAAATCTTAACACTGCACAGGTTATTTCTAAATAAATAAACTTGCCTTTTGCCTGTTTAGATCTTCGTTCGTTAGATCTTCATCTCGGAATATGAGAATCGGAGTGCTTGTAACGCCCAAAGCAAGGAGCGATAAAAGCAAGATTCGGAGAGTAGTCATCGTGCTTCTGGAAAGAAGAAAACAAGTTCGAATTTAAAAGAATTAATTGTTTATCTTATCACTCCACAAAAAGTTTATACCAAGAGCCAAAGCTGACGAAGAGTACAATAAGGAAAATAACATGCAACCTCGCCCTAAGAATTCTTTAACTGTCACATTAGACATAATGGGCACATTAACCAATAGAACAATAAAAATTTTCCGATGAACGAAGTTGCATTCGGCCATCATTTCGTTTATTTATGAAAGGCCAAGGACAACATCTCGGAAAAGCGAGTCATTATGCTAATTTGGTTAATTGTAGTCTTAAAAGTAATAACCAAAGCACAACGACTTATACATGAATGGCATAATATTTAGCCCATTATATTTTAAGAATGCAAGTTCCAAGAATACTTATCCGATTCAGGTCAAATTAGTAATGCCCCGTGTAATAATGTACTGTCACATTATGTAAGATGAGGTGAGTATTTTTTGCGAACAAATGTCGACATTATCTTCTACATGGGTAAGCGGATCCAGAATGCACACTACCAGTCTTGTCAGAGAGAAACCATGCTAGCCACACTAAAAGTCTTTCCCAGAAAAAAAATATTAATTGACAAGTAATGGCGCGTAAGCCGTTAATTGGTTGGAACGATGTAGGTGGAGATGTTGGGGGGATATGATCAGTACAACACTTCATTCACTTGATCAAAGAACAAATTACCTAAAATGAGCTGGATAATATCTTTCACAACACAATCCACCCCAAGACCCACACAATATTGTACAAGCTTGTATCAATAAGTAGCACAGATGTTGAAAAAAAAGTAGTCAAAGAGCTGGGGCAGGGAGTTCATTGAAGAAAGATTTTTATCTCCTGTGTTGATATTACCACAAAAGAAAGCTCAGAACAAAATAAAAGGCTTTTCTCCCGTTCCCTTTTCTTTCCGAAAATTTGTGTCTCGCATCTGAAAACCCGGAGGAGTAAAACTCGACCCGACAACAGTGCACCTTGTAAAGAGCGTGAGAGTAAAGTTGCATAGACCGGCTTAGAAAGGATTAAATGGAAGTATTAGTGGAAGAATAGGAAAATGCGAGACTAAACATGTTACTAGGTGTAGCGGTTATTTTCTGCGAAGGTGGTGGTGGTGGGTTTCCTCCAATAAAATGCATGTTGCACAAAATGTTTTAAGTAGCTGGCAAATTGGAAGCTTTCAATTTTCTATGTATAATGCTGAACCTAGCCTATAGCTCTTACTGTTTCAAGGCAAACGCAGGAGCTCCATTTATCCTACATTTAAATCCACATTACTTTCACATTATTAGCATTCATCTTTCACGTTGTGGATCATGTTCCGCAGAAAAGTTTAATCATCTTCTTCGGAGTGCCCATTCAAACCCGACATTTACATTCAATCCCGGAGCCAAATCATTTTACATAACTTGAAATTTTCAAAAAAAATATGTCGTGTATGGTAAATGAAGATTTACCGTTTTTGCAGACGATCGGATTTATCAATCTTTTTCGCACGTATGAATTTCGTTTGATTTATGAGATGCCAGGAAATTTACCATAACTTCACGCACACAACGCTTTCTATGTGGTAACACTTTAGAGAATCAATGGAAAATGACAACTTTTCAACAGAATCTTTTGAAACATGCTTCTCAGCTCGCATCCATTCACATTCATTTTACTACAGCCTAGCTTAAGCCATGTTACGGTACGTCTTCCAGTCGCGGTCGGAACACATTTGTGGAAAGAGTTTTTTTTATCTTCTCCACGCACAATCCCTTCCTCCACATCATGTCGGGGTTTTGTCTTAAGTGCAAAATAATTATTTAAGGCGGCCTCTTCCCCTCTTGTCGACACAGAGTTAGGTGGCTGTCAACAGGAAGACACGAGAAAAGAAATATTGTATGACCATATTGAATGTCTGGAGGAAGCTCTCTCATGACTGAGGTTTTGCTCGAGGAAAAGTAGGTAGTCATGTCATCTTGGATTACAAGATAATTTTAATTATTTACAAGTTACTCCACAAAAAAGTGTATGTGTGGAGGAGGTAGTAGGAAGGAACGAGGATGGATGCAGGAGTCGTAGCATTTTGGCAACTAATCTAGAAAAGTTTGGGAAACTTTCGGTGATATTGTGGATTTAGAAAGTAAACTACGACCCATTCGCAAACTAAATATACCGTGTATCCGATCTTCTAACGTGTTTTGTGTGTGTTTGAGTATGAAGTGAAGAGAGAGAGAGAGATGTATTAAACTGCTTCCTCCATTTTTTCCCTCCAGGAGTTTTCTCCTTTTATTGTTATAGCGAAGTCTCAACTTTTTCCCGAGTAAATATATTTGTTGGTCAAAGTTGGCAAGGACTTTGGTTCTTCAGTGACTCCCCTTTTTTCCACGGTTGTGTTCGGTCGTGTCTGATTTTGGCTGCGTGTGTATGTGTTCAAGTGACGAAAACAGTTTGGGTTAATTTAATTTGAGCGATACAGTTACTCCCCTTGGGACAAATTTTCCCTAAAAAAGAGGGAAAAAGTACAATGATAATATTTGTGTGTGAGTGTAGTGGCGTGTGAAAGGGTCAGAAAGATGGTTGTGTTGCTGAATAAACACTGAGAAACTTTATTTCCTGCTTTGTTGGAGATTATAATAAACCTTATAACAATTTAAAATGAACTACTAACCTAATCTTGAGTACTGAACGGTGACGTTATAAAAGGGTTTCATTCTTTTTCACCAATTTGTCTGACGTGAGTTGCTTAGTATGGTAGTTAAAGTGATGTTAATGGTGATAATTAAATGAAAAAAATTTTGTCGGCAATTATCTCTACTTTCTTGCTGCTTTTTTATGCACACAGGGGTTTGGAGTAGGAATAGTAGAATGACGGACTACAGGCGAGGCGATGGAGAGCTGAATGTGCGTGTGGAAGTTCCGCCATTTGTGAAAGCTGGAGATACAGCCGTGCTTCAGTGTAAGTATGACTTGGGTAGTGAAACTCCCCCTATTAAGAGCTTTCCCATCGTTGGACTGCAAATTGATGTAAGTTAATTTTATGTTGAGTTTTGCCCATTATGAAATTAAAAGTTAACTTGGGATGATTCAATAAATGGATTCTGAGCCAGGGGCAAAGTCTTTTATATTAATTAGTGGAATCATGGACTAACTTTATAAAGAAATTATCGTCACAAGTTCTAGATTTTTCTAAAAAAAATCTAAATCCATGATGAAGTTGTCCATGTTCGTCATTGGACATTCGGTTATGTCCTCAACCAATGACGGAACAACAGAAATTTTATCAACTTCATCCTTAACAGGAGGTATTGCATATTACAACGTTTTGGAACCTTTCGAATTAGGGTTTCAGAGTTGTTATTATTATTTATAGCGGGAGGAACACTGTCAGGTTGATGTTAAGACTAACTGAAGCTTTCTTAAAAATTAACATGTTGAGCATTTTTACTTAATTTAATCAGTAACTACTTTATACTTTGATTTCTTGTACAAAAGAAAGCGAACCGAAGCAATTACGTGTATCACATAAAATTTTTATTTAAAAATTTTCGCGGAAGCTTGAGCATACGTGCTACGTCATAATTTATTCCTAGTATTGCTTGACGTTCGTGGTTAATTGTTACCATTTGTTACACACTTTCTTCGAAAAGCAAAGACTTTTTTGAAATTCAGTTTTAAAATATAAAAAAAGTTGGCTGCGCGAAATAAGTCAATGCAAACACCGGACCCACAGTTTTGACAAAGTCAAGTTATGACAGATATACCTAAATTGTCTGAAAATTTAATTTTCGACAAGTTTGTTACGCACAATGTTCAAATGACAAAATATTATCAGTTTTTTAAAATCCCAGATAAAATATTTTCAATTTGTCAAATCAGGCATTGCTTTTGAGATATTTCGTAAACAGGTGCACAAATACACCATACACATATTACATTACATTATGCACATTAAAAAAACATTAATTTTCCAAAGAACAAACTTTGGTCAAACGGTATATTTTAGGATATTCTTCCCCACACGAGTTATGATACACAGGCAAATCTTATATTATGCAACACTCCGACTGAATGTCGCCGTCATTTCATGAGTCATGAATTAGCGTTAACCAGTAAACTGAATTTCCTAGAAGTGTTTTATGTATTCTCTGTAAATAGTTAAACTGCTTTGCCTTGCCTCAACAAGAGTCCTGCTTGTAGGAATTGGAGCGAAGCTGTTACGAGAGTATAAAAGAGAGGAGCCGAAGACCCTCACACTTGATATTCTTTCAATTTTAACTTTCACGACCAAGCTCAAGTTTGAAAATGAGATTCATCAAAAATTCCGTAAAAGAATGCTATTTGTTATAATCTTTACGTCTGAATGAGTATTCACAAGCAAATCCTATTCCGGGCTCAAAAAAATAAATTACTTATTCCACAATGTTATGCACAAGCAATATATGCTCTGACCTTGCTACAGTGCTACAGTGTCAGCACAAATGACATTTTCTAAGAAGACTCTACAGTAGTGTAGTGAAGCTGACAACATTTTGAGAAAATGTCCGTTTTCTGCTTTATTGATGGAATAAAGAACAGGATCTTACCTGGACGTGGCTTAGGTTGTTTACTGTATCATAATATGACCTTGTGATTGTACTATATTGATCAAGCACACTAACTATCGAAATTAAAAATGCTTGTCAGTGTAAGAATTTTATTACTGCGATAGCGGAAACGAAGGTCATTTCTCGTAGAGGTGTGGTGGCTGAACTCGTGTATGTAAATATATTTACCAAGGCTGTAATATTTTGAGTCATTGTAGGTTCAATATGTTGCAAACAATCTGTGGCAAAACGGAAATGATAGGTAGTTCCGTCACTAAAGTTGAAAAAATAACGTTTTAACAGATTTCAATAATCCACAATGTGGACTCTAGGGCGCCCACTTGGTTTTCGGCACGGGGGACATTTATTTCCCCGTTTCTTCTTCAGCAAGCGAATGACAAAAGTAGAATTTTCCTTTCTCCATCATGAAGGATAGTGAGAAAGACGAAGAACACTGAGACTTTTTTGTCTTGCTTGCAGAAGGATTTGTCTTATTGTGCATGAACAGTCATCTATGTAAAAATTTCTTTGGAATTGCATGTACATGTTTTTCTTTGCAACCACATCTTTACTTCCGGCTTCAACTATGACCGATAGACGTCTTCTTTGGTTTTTTTTCTCTTCCACACCGTTGGCTTCAGTTGAGTTCTTTTTGCTTAACTTTCATGTTTCCCGGTTTCTTCTCTCTGTGATGATTACGTTAAACTCATTGTGAGTGTGGGTTGCAGGGGAATCGAATCATCTGAGGAGTTCGCGTGTGCGTGTGTGCAGTCACTCAGTAAGTATTTTTTTACAACAATAATGTTGCCATTTCCTTGCGTCCACGGTTCATCGTCCATTTTCGAGTATTTGAACCGAATTTTGAATAGGGGCAAAAATAGGAAAGAGGCATCTCATGCAAAGAATACGGATAACACTACAAGATCAGATGAGTATATAGTAGAGTCCATTCATGAAGAAAATATAAAGATGCATTGTGATGTCTCCGATCCAGTGCAGCTGTACAAGTGAACCAAAAAAATATTTTCTAACAAGGAGAAAACCTGATCCAAATCTGTATGCAATGCAATGATAATAGCAAACGTATGTACCTTTTTTTACTTCCTCGAATCGTGAAGGCAAGGGTGAAAGAAAGCCAAGAATGGGTCACACAATCGTGATCATCAAGTTCATTGCATTACTCTGGTACACAACAAGCTCTCCATTTCTGGAAGATTATCCAGAGGAAAAAAAGGGAAGCGTTTGTACGTTTCTTGTGTGGTGCACACGAAGTGCTTCCAAATTCGTCCCATGCAGTGAGAATATTACACAATATGATCGTCATCATCATCAACTTTATTGGTCAGAGGAATGTTAACCAAGCACTAAGCTTATTATGACCAGCTTAGAGAGCAACTTGTATGACATGATGAGGTTATCACAAAATAATGCCAGGAAATTCTGCCGAGTTCCCGGTTGCCAGAGGCACCTTTTTTATTGCTGTTCAGTGTTGTGTGTGTGTTTCCTCGTTTTTGCATATACACATACATAGTTTCTCTGTTTTCCCCAAAGAGGAGACATTGCACCGCATCCAGAAACTTTTTTTCAGGTTTATGCTCTGTATGCAGGTGGCATTCGAAGGAGTCATGAGGCACGTGTACATACATTTTCTGGAGGGATGTGAGAATTAAGCGGCGAAGAAAATATTGCCTATGCAAATCCAAGCTAATAATAAAAGAAATTCCGATTGTTTATAGCACCCTTGCTCCTTTGTGATCCACTTTAATTCGGTGTCATCGACATTCCTCCTGCACTTCATGATCACCGCAAGGACGAGATGTAAATGAATAAAATGTGAGGAATAGTGAACAAGGCTTCATCCCCCATTTCCCACTGCTTCTCTGCTATGTTGCACGGGAAAGCTGAGAACTGGAAAGGAAGAAAATGGATTCTCAAGTGGAGGGATGGATGATGGTGCGAAGAAGGGAGGCGTGAAAGATTTTCCTCGTTATAATAATGCTAAACACGACTCTGAGATAAGATATACAGAGAACACAGAAGGGCAGGAAGGAACGGTTGTAAACGATGCAAAATGCAGTTGAGGAGAGCGTGTGTGTTTGTACCACATATACCTACCATTAACTCACTGACTTCCTCACATCCTTGACATTTTTACCACTTTTTCAACTGTTTTGTTATGTGGATGATGATGATGATGATAATGCTCATTCACACTTTTTTAATTCTCTTGTGGGCTCCCTGAATATCATCATTCACCAGTTGAAAAAAATGAGAAGAAGGAAAGGTGTAAAGATATCTTCTTCTGTGCTGGTTCTCTTCTCCTTTTCCTTTCCATTTGAAAATTTATTGTTGCTTTTTTGGAGCATTGATGCCGACTCGCCGCCACCACCACTACTGCCTTCCTTCTTTGTCTCCATAAAAACAGACGGAGAAAAAGAAAGAGGGAGAGAGAGAGACCAAGAAGTGTTTATTCAGTTGGATCCTTTTTCATTGCTGTTATTTTGTGCTTGCATGATGCCACTTTTCTCCTCTAATGATATGCATGGACGTGTCCGTATGATATACTTTTTTTTATTAAAAATAAAACAAGTTTATTACACACGGGCAAGTGTATGCATTCCCTTCCCTCATTTTCCTGCAGTTTCACTTTTGGTAAAATAAGGCAGCACTTAATGCAATAAACGTATTATACGTAAAAGAGGAAACGAGCAAGATGGCAGGAAGAAAATACAAGATGTATGTAAATAACCACTCGTACTCCGACTCTCCTCTGAAGCAAGGTGTTTTCCTTAATATTCTACATAATGGATGTGCTCTACTACACCTTCTTCAACATTTGTAATGCTTTTCCTCCTTCCTTTTGAGATATGGCGTATATTTTTTTTTTACTTTTGCGTTCAATGTTGTGGATGTGTTCCACTTTTGATTATGATAGCAACAGACATCTCGTCATTTTTTTCGCCTACTTTAGTTCGCCTTCAGAAAAAAGCTGTGAAAAAGGGTAGAAGGGTTAAAGTAAAGAAGCTGAAGACAAATATCAAGAAGGGAAGTAACTGAGCAAAGAAACGACTTTTTTTTGCTGGACGACTATTCATATTTAAACTGACAGGTTTGGAGAACAAGTGGAAGATATATGAGCACATTTGTGTGGAACCCTTCCTTTCACTCGTTCACCTTCATGAGAGACCAGAGCGCATTTATAAAACTAGTGTGAGATGCCTGCCCACATTATAAAGTGATACTGCTAGGATCATTCTAAAAAAAAGTGCCAGCTTAACTTATTACGGATAAGTTTGAATAAATGATCTTTCATTCTGTGTGTATTTTTATGGGAGATAACATTATCATTACTACTTGCTCCTTTGCACCACTTTTTTCTCTCGCAACTGTGCTCCTTAAGTCAAGTGAAAGTGGGCAGACATTAGTGAACAGGTCCATTCAGATGATTCCCTGGTTGCCCACGTACAAAAGCATCTTTGTAGCCTTTTTTCCAAGACACGACGCTATTATTATATGCACAAAAGTTAACAACATTATCTTCTCTTTATGCACTTCACACTTCATGTGTCAGCTTCAGAGGTCAGAGTAGTAAGTCATGTTTTTTTTGCGGAAACTTGAGAAGGAAAGATGTGTGGCATGTTTGCAATGTTACAAGTAGTGCTTATCATCATACATACTCTTCTTAACGCTTGCACGAATACTTAAGCTAACATCCTACAAGAACAGCGTGTCAGGTACCTGCATTCTGCTGAACGCCTCCAGTTTCCAGTCAACCCGAACCCACACCACCACCCATCCAAAAGGTGAAAAGTACAACTTTAATAATACTTAATAACTCAAAAGGGAAAAGTGTGTACAAGGTTGGAAGTAAGATGAGGAGTACATATAAGAGGATATGAAGAGGGATTTTGCAAAAAAAAACTGAACAAGGATGATATTATGGCTTTCAAAGATGTGCGTTCCAAGTTATTATGAAGTACATTAAGGTGAAAATTCACGACTCGGGTAAAAACCTAGCCTGTTTTTGTTGTTGAAAGAATGGAATCTCTCACAGTCTGCGGAAGGTGTAACGCAATAAGTGAAATAAAATGGATCTTTAATAGGAAACTGCATAAAATAAAGCATATCAGGCTTCACATCTTTCCTGTTATGCTTCTCCCATCCTCAAGTCAAGTTGACTCACCTTGTCTTGTGCTAATTAGTTTATGGAGGAAAAGTAGCCTTGCCAGCTTCCATATCTTGACTGACGAGATCCAGAAGATCAGGTTAGAGACCGACGTCGCCGAGCCATAGAGACTGTTTTGTTTTCCTTGAAAGTGAAAGTAGCACAAAGGAAAGTTGAACTGGAGGATGGGTAATGGGAAGAGAGGAGTAGTGTGGGGAAAAGATGAAAAGCCTGGAGTTTCTGTGTAAAAAAAAACTAGAAACGGATACTTTCTCTAGCACACTCTTGGCTTTTTCCCACTCAACAACAACACTCATAATTCCACACTCGTTTTGCCATTACCACGAAATCTCTTGTCCTGGTGTGTGCAAGAAGAGGGAATATGTTACATTATAATCGAATGATGGCAAGACCAAGGTAAAGCAAACTTTTCCTGTTTCTCATTTTTTCTCACTTGTGATGGTAGATGTGGAAACTTAAAGGACGTGACATGCGTAGGGTGACCTTATTGAGAAAAAGATTGGGTTGATGAAAGTCATGTCATTTTAGTCATTGATTTAGGAGAAGGAGGAGTTACAAATAAAATCAAAATTCAGTGCACTGGAGGAATAAAAACAATTTTAATGTGACGGTATTTCTACAAAAAAAAATACTGTTGTGCAAAAATGGCATGAGGAATTTTGAAGGCAAGAAAATAGCTAACCAAGTGATGCAGTAATTGACTGTGATTCATGATATAAATGTAGGTGTAATGATACAAAAAAAATATATTAAACAGTTCCAACAGAGAATTGATTCTGTGTATGGAAAGTAGTCCTCATCCAGCAGTAAATTCCACTGTTGCCAGATACGAAAACACCTAATCCAAATAAAAAAGAAAAAGGATTTTATTTGGATTCCTGAGATAAGACGGAGGATTTTAACTTCTGCTTTCGCAAAAAAATACGCTCCTCTACCCACTTTCTTGAAGGATGTAAAGGCAAAAGCAAGAAAAAAAAGTAGAAGAGAGATTACTTTTTTTGTCTACCTTACCAACCCTCCTTATACCACTGCACAACTTCCTTCAAACAGGAGAAAAAAGGGTCGGAGTGAATGAGAAAGTGAGAGAAAAAATGAGAAAATTCTGAGATGCTTGATAACTTTTCTCTGCCGTCTTCGTCTTTTTTTTAAAGAAAAGCAATATATGAGGGTGTCGAGTCGATGATGCTGGTGGTGTCTGTAGCACCAGAGTACTTACTTTTTTTTTCTGGGCTAAAAAAATGAAAAAAATAGAAGCACAGAGTTAAGTGACAAAATCAATAAAGAGAAAAGATATCTCTGGCTGTGTGGACCTTATGGACAATCCTGTTGTTCACTTACACCTTCTGTACGGCGGTGTGTGTCTTTTCCCTTCGTTCAATGAACAATGGAGACAAACGGGAGAAGAAATACAAAGAGGAAAGCTGATGTTTCCTCTCCTCCTGAAGAAGAAGAAGATGAACAAGAAGGAAAAAGGGACGATCAGAGGATGATCACGACGAATAAGAAAAAAAATATATATCCCAAGAAACAGAGCAAGTAGAAGAAGACCAAGAAGGACATTAGTGACTCGAAGGATGTTGAATGGGTATGGATAAAAAAAATTCGGAATGGAAACGCAACGGTGAAAGGGAAGAGAAGAAAAGGGAGCAAGTTAAGCTCACCCTGAACAGCGTAACACGAGCCCTTCCTCGCCTGTAGCTCTTTTTTTCCTTTGATATTATTAAATAGTATGGAATCATGTGTTAGTTCTTTTTTTTATTTTACCGTCCTTTCGGACGTTTCCTTTTGAGCAAGTGGACCGATTTAGGCTTTAGGTCACGGAGACGATTTAAAAAAAAATCTTATGACGTGCCAGGCAGGTAGCACTCTCTAATGTTTTTGCTAACATGTATATATTTCTTGGAGTGCGATAGCAGATGTGTGAGTTGGGAAGATGAGCTTGAAAAGCACGACACGCAGCAATACGCACATACGGTGAAAATGATATTATCATTGTCCTCCAGAATTCTTCCTTCTTACTAACGCTCAGAGTATTAGTTTTCTTGCGGAAGAAAAGAGTTCTTGTATGATTCATGTGCAATGGTAACAGGGAAAACCACCTTATATAATATTATTTCTGTCTCCTTTTAACAAAATTATAGGTTTCTCCATTCGAAATTAAAAAAACATGTATGTACATTCGCTGCGTTTATTTTGCCCTGTGTGCTTAAACAGGTGACTTGCCTAGTTAAGCTGGTACACATGATAAAAAATAAGGAAACTCGCACATGAGTGAGGAACTGAATGAGAGATGCAATTATTGCCATTTCTTTTAGAAATAAGGTGCACAACTGAATTCTCATACGATCTGGAGAAATAAATGTTGGAAAGCTGGATGATGATTACCGGCATTGTGCTGATGATGATACTCATGGCTCATGCTGAGGTGTTCTTCAATGCACGTACGTAGAACACCCCTACGAAAGTTTTCTTTCTCTAGTTCCATCCATCCTTTTTCTTGGTTGATTCGATGAGTCTCTGATGAATGAGTTGGAATGGCTGAATAGATAGATGCGGTGGATCAAATGGGATTTCGTCTACAATGAGCGGGGAAGGTCACTTTCCTCAAATCGTTTTTTTCTTGCCTTGAGTAAAAAAAATATATGTTATTATCCTCTCCTGCAAGTGTACGTTATATTATGGTACGGGGGAGCATTATCGAATTCTGCTCACTTATCCTCGTATTCTTTGGAGGTGGATTTTCCCGTCTTCTTTTTTGTTAAAACATTACAATTTCCCCCTTTTCAATTTCTTCGTTTCTTTTGCTATCATCCTCCTCATCATTCATTCGTTATTCAGCCACTTTTTCATTTGCATTTTTACTTCTTTCTAATACTTTTCCACTGGCTGTCATTTTCAATAAAATACCCGAAGTTTAACCACAGTTCTAAAAAATGTCAAAAAAAAATCCTCATCGATGAAAACGAAACTTGTAGTAGTATTTATGCGTGTACCACAACATAGAGCTTATTGCAAACGTAATGTTGATGTTTAAACCGCCATAATAAATTTTCTCTTGGATTTGTTACGAGACAATTGACCAGTTGTGTTTTTTTGTCCCTCAATCACTGCACAAATTCAACACACAGGGTAGAACCGTGAAATAGGGGAACGGTTTTATCTTAACGGTCATTACCTCTCACCAATGTTAGCAGAAGTGACATGAAGGATAGAAAGTATCGTGATGTCGGCTCCGCTACACACCAAGTTCAGAAGACCATGAAATGTAGCAAGCTTTATCCTGGTTTTAGGGTTTGCTGTATCCATCAAAGTAAAAATGTGGGACCATGCGATCTTCGTCTGGTCTCTTACGCGTGATGTCTTTTGAACAAGCCAGTCAACGGGAACATATTATCCACCCACTTCTGTAGGGTGAGTAATTAAGCTGAAAAGAAGGAAAGTACAGAGAAAGAGAGAGAGAGTGATTGTGATTGAATTGAGGAGAAACGACAAAATGATACGGATGCTTCACTCGGATACACTTTCACCATTGTTGACAAATGATTACAGGGAAATTGAACGGAGCAGAAGGTCATTGAAAATATCATAAATGTGTCTTGTGCCTCTCATCATTTGCTCATGATTGTGACTCACTTGCCTTGAACAATTATGACATTCGCGAATGCATAATATAATGCAGGGTTTTCGTTTGTTTTTTTTTCTTAGTGGAGAAATGAGCTAGAATGAAAAAAAATCATGAAATGATAAAAAACTTTTCTGACAAAAAACATGTTTCATCAGGAGAAGGTTGAAATGTTTGTCAAATCACCAAATTCCTGTATTGACGGAGTGATGGATGAAAGGCATCATGTAGACCGTATGCAACAACTTGTGATGGTGTTTTTTTATACTTGCCCTGTTTACCAGGGGAAAGGCTGTATCAAAATAAGTTGAATGAGAACATTTAAGTCCAGGCCGACCTGCCTAGACAAACAGAAGAGTACACTTTCCAGGAGACCCAAAAAGATAAAAAAAGAACGAACTTAACATTATGTGATAGGTATTTTGGTACCTAGAAACCTTTGTAGTGATCTAAAAACCAATGAAGAGAAAAGAGAAGTAGCAACAATTATTACAAAAAAAATACTCACCGTGAACTGACAACAAGTACATACAATATGATGGTGGTCAAGGGGAAACTAAAGAAAGGGAAAGTTTTCTTTAGTAGGATATATATGTACACTGTAACGGCTTTTATTCAATAAACCGAAAACTGCTCCAATCCAATCTCATATTTTACGCAGCTTTCATCCGTTCCGGCTCCAGGAAAGTTCCAATGCACTGGAATAATATGGTTTTTAAGGTATGCAACAGACGGATCGAGTAATGGATTGCCTGACCAACAAACCTAACAAATTCTGTTAGTACAAAATATATTCAACTGGACGAAGGTCGCTACTTATGTTATGTTAGGCATGGAGCAAGAAAGACAGACATACAGATGAAAATACAAAAACCTTTTATACCAATTCCTTAGTCTTGCGGTAAGTAAGTACTGTGGTGGTCGGTATTTGTGGCCGTCGTTGCGGTTGAATAGCGCTGAAATAATAACATTGCCCCTATGTAACCACCATCATCAGAGTAGACAAGGACCGAACTAATGGTCAATGTTGTAAATACTGGCACGTCTTTCTCACATGTCAACTTCGCTCCAGACACGCACATTCTTCTTTTTTTTACACATTCTCCCAATCACAGGGAAAGTATCTGTGGAAGCTGGGTGAAAGTATGGGAATTACACCGGATATTCATGGAGCAAAGCTTTATACGGTCAATACAACCTTAATGTAATAAAGAATGCAGGGGAAATCAGAGAACTGCAAACAATTCTCCTTTGGAGGTACCAGTGGTAAGGCAATGCCCAAGGTTCAATGGCAAGCGTCCAGGGATGCATGTTAGTTTTACTCTGGCCAAACAAGATACGCAGTGAGAATCCTCATGTATACATATAAGCGACTGTCTCCCTGTTGAGCTGTGGATCTCTCCAAGGAACACGGAAGCACAAAATGCAAGCAATCTGCGGTCAATGGAATTTCTTTTTTTTTTCGTTACGATCACATACATGCATGTGTGTATGTAGCTCTATTTGTGTTTTGGCTTTGTGCGTAGCGGCACTGACAAGATCTTGTATGGATGTTTTATGATGAAAAAGAGTGTGCTTGCGGAAGGCCTACTCAAATTAATGTTTATTTCTATTGTTACACTTGCTTCTTCTAAGAAAATTTTTAAGATTTGTTTTTCTGGTATGTTGTAAGATATGGAAAATAATGAAGGTATTGTTCGAAAAGTTAAACAATAATAATTCTTAAAAACGCTAATTGCTTCTCAGAACAGAACCTGCTCGTTGATATAAGGTGAATAAAATAAATCAAAAGTAGGTTTGTATGAGACTTTCTAAAAAGTCAATTAAATTTAGAATAAAACGTAAAATCATAAAATTGTCCTTTGTCAGATTCAAAGAAATAACGCATCAAGAGATGTGTTGTATGGTGCATTCAGAAGTTTCCCGAATATTCCAAGAACCCTAAACCCAGAGCACTGGGCGTAGATATAGCATCGAACCTCAGCGCAAGCCTTTTTTCATAAACCTCATATACATATGCATATGACTGTTTTAATGCTTCTCATAATTGCCATTCCATATGGTCATTAACACTCATGGGCGCAACATCCATGGGTTACCGGGTTACTTGTAGCCCACAAAATTTGTCCAGGCGGGTTACGCAACCCACGGGAATTTTACGTAAAGTAGGAGAAAACACCAAAATTACCTAATATCTTATGGTAATTTCGGTAATTTTCAATTATTGTAAGTTACTTGCAATTACTTATCAGTATTTAACACTCCGGCTACCCAAAGGTAACCCACGGAAAAAATTTGGTTGCTGCGCCCCTGGGGGTCAGGCAAACCTCATATGTGCTGTCTGGTTACGATAAGTAAGGTTGTATTTGGTGGAACCAGGATGAATACATACATTAAAACCATAAACTCTATTAAAGGTGTAAATACGAAAATGGAGACTTGAAAATTATGAAGATATGAGAAACAAGGGATAAAAGTTACGCAGTTAAAAATTCGGTCGAAATTGGAATTTTTGCATGAGGTTTAGTATGTTTGTTTAAACAGTTTTGAAAAGGAATAATCAATTTTATTTATTCAAGCAAAACACCCACTTTTACAAGTAAAATTCATACTTTACAATATAATCGGGTAATCCAGTAATTCATCACCATCATTGATCATTGCAATCACCTCGGACACCTATTACACATCTGCACAATGTAATTTGTGTGGTCATAAAAACAATGTAAATTAAATTTTAAAATAACAACAACCTTCTAATCTGAAAAGTTCTCACAAAATTTTTATATGAATTATAAATTGATAAAACCATACGAATAATATTTCAAACATGATTTCGAGGCATCTCCTTAATCTTGCTTCACCATCTTCCTCCTTAAATTAAAAATTGTACAAAGTTAATTAATTCCAACCGATTCCTTTTCTATCTGACTTTTTTTTGCATATTTAAACAATCTCCACCGGAGGAATGTACCTAATGCGTCGGTTCGTCAGCGCAGTACACGTGGCAGCGCTCACATCTTTAATTTGCAGGACGAGGTCACGCAGTTGTCGGAGGCAGCATAAAATGTAGCCCTGCATCATATTCTTCCTACAATTCTCCATGTAGCAGGAGGCAATCTCATCATGAATACTTCTGATGGCATCCAGCTTCTTCTCCACCAAGTCGCTCTGGTGCAACATGGATATTCGCATGGTTTGATGGAAAATGACCAGTGCCAGGCGCATCTTCACCGAAACTTTGAAACAAAAAATGTAAGTTAATTTTGCAGAAAAAAAAATAGTTCTAGAAAAATAATTTTGTAGTAATCTTATTAAAAGGTTACCCATGCCGCTATCCATTTCCGAGATAATTGACCTCAAGCTTTCCACACGCGCAGTAAGCATAGTATGGAGCAAATTCAGCTCCTCCGTGGGCAGATATTCCAGTCGCTCCCGGTTCATCATTAAAGAGATAATGTCACACTCTGTGGCCACAATGATGGAGTTACCTGGGTGGAGGTCGATGCCCTTGTGGAGTTCAACCACACTCCTCAGCATAAGCTCAAATTCGTAAGGACTCGTATTCTGTGGGACGTACTCCAACTCATTCAAAATTCCCGAGAATAAAGTCTTGGCTTGTCCAGCGTTCTTCACTGCTCCACACTTGCGACATTTCCAGTATGACTCCTCATCCACAGGTTTGTCAACCATCATGTAAGATTCCACATTTCGACGTTTACATTTAAGGCAAATAATTGCAGAATAGATCTTATCTGCTTCAGTAAGATTCATGCAGTGGTCGCATTCACAAGGTTTGGTGGAGTCAATCAAAGAAAAGCGCTGGCGAGACAGGAAGGCTCGTCGGAAGTCCGGATCCATAAGCTTGCAATAGCTGCGGTAGAGCACCTCGCCCTTTTTGATGTTTTCGGTAGCAATCACGTGGAGCAATGGGGGAAAGGTTTGAACCACAAGCACATTCCCAACGCAGCGGTGACGAATTAAAGCTGCGTCATGATAAACTCCTGTTATGCGCCTGCAAAAATTTACAAAAATCTTTTATTTTTTCTTATCCATTTTCTACGAAAAGAGTTTTTTTTTTAAAAAAGCTGAACGATGAATGAACCATACCTGACTGGGCTATCATCAGCAAGAGATTCAGCCATGCATCCATACACGCCCTTGATATCGCTAAGCCTCCCAATCTTCAGCATGTCAGACCAGGTAACCTCTTCAAAACCGAATACCTGTTGAAGTGTGACCAACAAATATTCCATATTTATCCTTCCTCGCAGATAAGTTTTCATCTTCGCATCCCATCCGGGATTAGCTTCAATAAGCATGTTCCACTTCTCAGCATCATTCTTCCTCAAAATTAGAGCTCGAATGTATCCAAATAATCTCGGGGGCAGCAAAACACGAGATTTGCAGTCCTCATAGATCAATTCCTTTTCGCGGAAGTAGGCACATTCCAGTTTGTCGTGGAGGGCCAACTGAAACAAAAAAAAATTAGAGAAAAAAAATATTATAAAAAAACAAATCCCTTTTTATAAAGGAACGTCTGAATTAATTTATTTTCTGAAATTTTAAGCCTTTTTTAATTTAAAATTTACCCCAAGACAACTTGTTCCACAAGTGGGCCACCCACAATTTCCACATGCGATCACATTACTCTGATCAGCATTTAAGTAGATATTACAGCCCAGACAAACCGGTGGGGGTTTGCACACATAATGTTGATACATCTCGATCGTGTAGCGGCCCACCGGCATCTTCCTATTTTCCTGCGAAACCGGTTG
>JAHZNF010000521.1:0-11031 GCA_027744215.1 Troglopedetes dispersus | reverse complement strand
TTGTAATTAAACATTGAGGGCTGGGGAGTGTGTGGATGGGGTAGACAAGAAAATTGAGTGGAGTGTGTGTTGAGTGCTACTCAAATGGGCATCTCTGGTCTGTAGCGTGTCAATAACCAAATGACAACATGAAATAGTCTGCCAAAGTCTTGCTTATCAGTGACTTTTCCATTTGAGGATTTAAAAAAAATATCGTGTAACTACAAAAAGGCTGGTTTGTATTGAAGTCTTTAGGGCTTTGTCAAATCTTGAATATAAAACCGTGTAACGTAAGATGAGATGAATGTGCACTCCATGTTTGCCCACTTTTCATGACTATTCCCAGAACCTTTTTATGTCTAATAAAATAAGCTCCGTTTGAAAGTAAAGATCATGTTGCTTTGCGTTAGGTTGTAAACAAATATCTTTATCGGATGGAAGTATATTCCAAGATGGCTAATAAATGTGACATCAACAGATTGCATTTCATTTGTCGTCATCCCGAGCATACATAACGCCAAGGATTACATTCAAAGAAAAATCCGGACCATAATATTCTATACTGTATGTGAATTGTAAGTAGAATAAAAAAATAATTTTCCATTAAAATTAACTTTCCATTCGGCAACAGTCCACATGATCCGCTCTGTGTAAATCTAAATACAATTTTCTCTTTTCCACTATGACCAGCATATATGTATCTACCTAATTCGTTATTGGAAGCCATCCGAAAAAAAGTCAAAATGTTTCACATAGTGCTTTCCAGAAGTACCTCAGTCAGACTTTGCAGAGCTGAGGTTGGTTGATGAGATTGGAGGAAAACCACATAAATCCCGGCGTAAAGAGATGAGGAAGCGAAATGAAGATATAGCCATGCCTATCCTGATTGTACATACCTTTAGGATTTTACAAGAATGAAAAGAAATCGAACTGAAAAAAGATGAGATGGGATGGGATCCTCGAGCTTGATTCAAGAAGTGAAAAGGATCCCACACGTGTTTCAATGAGCGTGCAGAGAAGAATGGAGGAGGAAGAAGTTGAAAGATCCCGTTTTCTCCACTCTTCCCAGCCTGCTTTGTGCCAGGGTGGGAGAGGGAAAGCAAATTGTCCTTTTCTCACTTATCCACTTAAACTTCCTCTAATAATAACATCAAGTATTTCAGAGAGAGAGAGAGTCCACATGCACAAGCTCCTAGACTGGAAGGAATTGAGGAGCATGAGAGTGTACGTTGGACATGTAGACATAGCAGGTTTTCACATTTCCATCTACCATTATGTATTATATATGAACCGCAAAAGACATTTATGAATGTTCCTAATATGTCAAAAGGTACAGGTCACATACGATTTTCTCCTGCAGACAAAACCACTGTGAGAGACGTTTGTCGTTTCGCCACATAAATACATATGAACACAATTATTTTTACTTTCCAGTGAAAATACACTGGCAAGGGATATGCCACATGCAAGGACAACCTACATTCCCAGCGTATTCATCATCAATAAAAACGTCAAAGTAGAGACGCTACACATGCCACCCACTACTTTTCTTGTTGAGTGAGTTATGCAAGAAAAAATGTCTGTTAAATATTGCACACTACCTTGCTGTTATTCTGTATACGCCGTACAAGAAAACGAGTTGGATCGAAAGAATATACTATTCAATGTTCTTATTTCTTCAGACCATTTTCTATTTTTTTCGGAGGTGCTTGCCTATATCAATCTTTCCTAGGTCGAGTAGTAATACTGCACGCATCCAAGAAAGTTTTTTTTCGGTGAAAACCGTTATATTCACTTAATCTTCAGCCCACGCTCATTTTCCTGCTCCCATAGTTTCCTCCGCTCTATTATTCCTTGTCTGCAGTACAATAAGTCACAGAACGTGTCTGCATTGACAGAAAACAACATACACTATACAACATAAAAAACGGGGAACTAGCGATAACCCTGTTCATTCATATTCACAAAATAAATAACATTTCACCGCTCGCTGCTGCTCCATCCGTCCTATCAATCTAGCAGACAAGAATGGAATAACGTACGTTATGCAAGCGCGAGCACATTTATTTATCGCTTCTTTTATTGTTCTTTCCAGCGAGTCATCCTTCATCGCATAATCCAAAATTAATATACATAACAAAGAATAACGCAGCCTAGCCCGCAAGTAAAAGAAACTTCAATACACACATTTTTTAATAAATGGGACCACATACGGAGTTGTACTTTACCATTTAATCTAGTTTGATATTAAAATCAGCTGAAATTAAAATTAAGTGAGCTGTGGACTACAGTTCTGCTAGATGTAAGTAGCATACACCGAATTGTAAATCAATAATAATGATGTACATTTACCTTGGGCTTTTCCCATTGTAATTCCCACTGATAGTCGTCTACACATACTACATTAAATATTTTAGACCATGAGAGAGGGTGCACGAATGTAAAAAAAATAATCGAAACCGTGGTGGCCAGGTTCGTTACGACCGTAGTTCAAAATACAAAGCATTATTGCTGATGAGTTGTGATGATGATCGTTGGTCACGAGTCCAACATATTTTCTGTTCAATATTGTTCAGGCGATATTAATCAGAAGTTTTACTTATGCGATGCGGTGTGTCTATGCTGATACGATTTCAAAAAAAAAAAAAAAAATATTAAAGAACGACCCGAGCAGTATAACAATAAACATAAGCCCAGATTGTTCAATTTGAAGGCATTGACAAGGCATTTGCAACCAGACATTCTTTGTATAAACGTATTACTTTAAGATCTAAAATGATTTAAGGAATGAATAACGAAGTAGACTTACATATTATGTACATTCTCCATTATGTCTAGTTTATGCAATCACCATATAAATATTATTAAGATACGCTATTCTGTAGCTTATCTACAATGCATAATGCTCTTGATAAACTTCATATGGACACCGGGGCAACTTGCTAAAGTAATGAACGGTGATTCAAAATACTACTACCTACATATGTCGGTAGCTCGCTTTCCTTCTATTTTTTTAGTTTTATTGCGGAAAAAAGAAAGGAGAGCATTTGCTCAGTTCTCACAGCTCAAAACATTCATAAAAGAAAATAATGTGTTATACTCAGACTACTTCTTTGTAGTTAAATCATCATCAAGATCATCACTGTGATCATCATGAAAACTCTCCCATGCCTTCACCCATTCCTTGAATAATAGGAAAGGAGATGATCAAAGGAATATTTTTCTTGTGCTTTTTGCTCCGTTCCTTTTCTTCGTGGACAAGAGAAAGTAAGTTATTTATTTACGTATATGAGAGCAGAGCACTAGAACAATATTATATAAACATGGAAAGGAAGTTGGACTACAAATTCGCACAGCGAAAGTCAGTATTTGTATTATGTCATTTCTCCCGTTTTCATTTCCATCACAGGAGTCCCTTCCTCCCAAACGAAAACAATGTTTTCCACTTCGCTTTCCCCGTTTTTTATGTGTCCGGGCAACAGAGCTGACTTGAACGTATTAGAAATTTTATTCGTGAAGGCAGCAAATAGGCTTGATTTTACCACAATGCCTTGGAGATGTGTGGCACACGTAGTGACGAGGTTTGTCAGTACGTCTGGCAAGGTAATTACTCCCCCTTCCAAATCTCTTTCAAATGCTTCAACCAAAAAAAAAAAACATTTATTACGTATTTTTCACAGAATATCCGAATTAGTTCAAAATTCGGGAGCAATTGCTAACTCATGTATAAACACTGCGTAAGATCCGTAGCAAAGGAAAACTTGCGCTACGTCAGGGCCAACAAGTATTGCACGGTTTACTATTATGTGTTTGTATACGTTTCCGATTTCGGCGGAACAAGGTACATTTTATTTTATTTCTACCAGCAAAAAGACCCTATATCGTGCACGTGGAAAGACGCGAAAGAAAAAAGAAGAAGAAGAAAAGAACAGGGGTAAAACACCTAATATCCANAATACATATGCACGTGAAAATATGCGTGCGAGTGTGTGTGGTAATCCCTCCTGAGCAACTACCACGTCGACTAAGTTTTTCCTGTATTTTTTACGGTTTTTCCTCAACACAATGAAAACCAGTCCACTAAAGTGCACCTTTCTTTGGAGAAAAAATAAATGTTTTTACACACACATATACAAATGCCAGTACATTGTTGTGTTTGACGTATAACTTGGAGCAGTATCATTCCCCCGAAAATCGTTTTTTTTTCTTCTGTACTCTACTCCATCAAGCAACGGTCTTTCTTTTCCTAATCGACCAACCAAGAACCAAACACCAATGAACCAAGATGGATGTAACGGCATAATACATATGCACGTGAAAATATGCGTGCGAGTGTGTGTGGTAATCCCTCCTGAGCAACTACCACGTCGACTAAGTTTTTCCTGTATTTTTTTACGGTTTTTCCTCAACACAATGAAAACCAGTCCACTAAAGTGCACCTTTCTTTGGAGAAAAAAATAAATGTTTTTACACACACATATACAAATGCCAGTACATTGTTGTGTTTGACGTATAACTTGGAGCAGTATCATTCCCCCGAAAATCGTTTTTTTTTCTTCTCAAACACCACAAAAATGTAAACATTTCACACAAAAAATCCGAGAAGAAAAAAAAAACAAAATGTGATGTTAAAGAAAGGAGAGATGGAAGGCGAAAGCAAGTGGTGAAAAATTGAAGGGGTCTTCCTTTAAAGTCAGACCCGTCTCACCCCTTTCGTTTCTCATAAAAGAATTTTTTCCCTTGCAGGAGTGATATCATGAAGAAAAGGAGGAAATAGCTACGCCTAAAAGCGTGCACTCTCTTCATTGTTCATCATATAATATATATACAATATGATAGTTGAGCATGAAATGCACAACAGCAGTTCAGCTTTCTCGTAGTCATAAAATAAATCGATGTGGATGGTAGCTATTGCAAAGCGTGAGATTCTTTCCCCCTTCTTCTCGTCAAACTGACAAGCAGAGAGTAACAATATTGAAAGTTACTTTTTATCATGTTGGCACAAAAAAACCTACATGAGCATTGTCATCCATACTTTCATGCAAAAAAGAATCATCATACAAAAGGACCGGAAACACATTTGCTAAGCGTTATACAAAGAAAGGAGACAAGAAAAAAGGATACCTGGTGAGGCTGGTGCACCGCCAGAAAGGAAAACATACAAAAGGAGACCCCAAGGAAGATCACGACGATTAGTGACTTGTGAAGAGGAGATACAGCCATGTTGATAGTAATGCCGGCGAAGCTGCTGACCCCCATACACGTGTGTTTAGTCAAGATTTTTTGTTCCCTTCCAACCAAGAAATGATGACTGACTAGAGATTTCTCGGTTCAAACTTTATTTCCGGAATCTTGGTGACGCAGTCGAGTTTGGTTGAGCGCAGGTGATTGCTTTCTGCTGCTGAGATGGTGATGCGGCTTCTACAACTACTCACTACTACTTCGTTCTTGTGGACTACACCACCAACAGTCATTTCCCTTTCATGAAAGTGAAAAAAAACTTCACACTATTTTCTACGATTATTATTATTATTACTATTACGACTATTATTATTCCGCTTTCCCACTCCTACTAGTTCCTGTGACTCCTTTGCGCACTGGTGGCAAGCTTGTGTGCTTCACATCAGAGTTCTTTTAAAATGCGTTGCCTTCACCGCGAAAAGAAATGACTCCCCTCTCCTGTGCAAGGCAGGGGCGTACAGCGAGGTAGAATGAGATGACGATAAGAATAATGGTCCAACTTGGTGGTTTCTCAACGCACTCTTGGCGACTACACGACTGCGATAGTAATACCACGTGCACGGAGGGGGTCCTCCGTCCTCTTTGCACCAGAAGGAAAACACACTATCAGTTTTTAACAAAGGCAGTTTTAATGTGTGCAAAGTGGAGGCTCCTCTCCACTTTCTTCTATCCTATTACTTTCGTGGGAATTGAATCGTGTTGTGTTGTTATTGCCAGTGTAATGCTCGGGATTAACACTCACTTGACAGGGGAACCTTTTCTCCCTAAAATATCTATCCGGTAACTCGATCTCCGTTTCGGTTCATAACGTACGGGAAAAAGTCGGGCTGATTGTGTAATTTGGAAACGTATGCGGAGATGGGAGATGGTAAAAAAAACAAAATAAAGAGAGTAATGAAAACTACAGAGAAGAGGAATAATAGAAGATGCGATACGACGTCCCAGAGAAAAAGGTCTTCTTCCTATGTTATATATATTTTCACACTTTTTGACTTTTTAATAGTCCGCCTCTCCACCTCCTCCACCGCCTTAACGGCCTCACCCAGCGCAACAAAAATCAGTTATTATGTCTCTCCGACGAACATAAAGTTTTACTTTCATTTATTCCCCGTGTGTGTTTTTTCTGACACCGTTTCTTTGTCGACTTCCGTATTTCCCGAGATAAAAAGGAAGCCGCTCAACTATTGTTATATAACCACCAACCCCAGGCTACGCACATATTATGTATATCTACAGTTCACTCTGCTAATAATGGCTGTTTTTTAGAAGATATTTGGTCAAGTAATTATTGAGGATGGAGTGATGTTTGTTACTTCATTGTTTCCCTACTGCAATGCAGAAAGTTCCCACTACTTTTCACTTTTGTTGTCACTAAGAAGCTAAGTGGAACAGTGGGGTTGCACAGTAAAACCCAAAGAATTCATTGATTAGATGTGGCCTTAGCTCCCCTAGGTTGTAGATCGAGAAAAGTTGCGATTTTTTTCTTTTCCAGAAAACCTGTCCAGCTGCGCAAAGTACCGCATACCATGTTCCAGAAGTCCACCACGACTGAAATCAGTTTGTAATTTTTTTTTCGCTCTCGCTTCGTTGTCCCATTCACTTCAACTTTTTTCCTCGGGCCACGTTGCGGGCTGCCAACTTGACACAAATATATCTGGGAAGGAACAAACGAACAAATAAAACATGTAAAAAAGTAATTCAATGTCACAAAAAAAGTAAGATTTACGTGTTCACATAGTGCTTGCGTCACCACTACCGCAGTTGTAACAACTGTCACAGGCTCCACCACTGCCCTGCATTTCGCACGATATTCTGCCATGAAAGTCATGGTTTTAGCTAGACAAGGTGAAAAAAGGAAATGGAGAAGTTGTGAATGAAGTTGCATGTCACAAGTGAAGTGAGACAATGTTGATGTGATGACGATGACGAAGCACCACGCGACTCTGCCCAAAATGTAAAATAAACGCTTTAATCCATAATATTATTACATTTGCAACAGCTCAATTGGCATTCTACAGAAACAATCGAGGATTCATATAAACCAGATGACCTCCAGCGTCACGAGAACAATGAAATTTCAAGTTTTTTTGTGACGGTTTCATTTTTGTTTCGCAACAACAAAAATGTGTAAATGCCCAGCACAAAAGGTTCTCGTTTCACCGATGCACCATTGTTGGGGTAGGGAAGTGGCACATTACTGGAAACTGGGCAATGGCATCTTGTCATACAATAGTTGGACGCGACATAATTTGAAGAGGCTAAAAGAATTTACAATGAGGTGTCATGAAGTGAGGTGAAACCACCCTTTGATCCCACAAAGATTGATGATTGCTCTTACCATCATCAAAAGGACGCGTAAATTGGACCTCATTATCCTCTTCGTGAATTTATGGGGCACGCAAAACGCTTTTGGATGCTCCAGCCTTTGTTAAAAATTCTCCCATTTCTCAAAAACCCCGGGACTCAAGTCTGTGCAAATTCACTTTGAACTAAACATTCGTGCAAACAGGATAATTGAAGGAATTACTTGTAGGCAAGTTCACAAAAAAAAGCTTTTGCCATGACTGCAAAAATAACCGATCACTCAAAGTTAAAAATGAAAAGCAGCAGTAGTTGTTATGGCCTTCTTAATTTTTCTGCTTTAGTATCAAGCTACCCCGCCTTTGCCTTCACTGCAGTGAATCGAAATGGTGACAAACACGGAAAACCATAATGGATGCGTTGAAACTACACGCCACCATTCTAAATAATTTAGCCGCATCCAAATCATTTCTCAATATGACTGACACTGCTGGAATACTTATTTCCCGATAATGGTACAAAAAAATCCCTGAAGAAAAATAATAATGTCCTGACTACCTTCCTGTAGCTCTGCGGTTGGAGAAGCATAAACTGGCATCATAAAACTGAACCTGGTCACCAGCCCAGGTCGTTTTGCTGCACCTCCACCGAGCTACAACAAACTCACCAAGAGTTCATATTTTAAAGAAGCCAGCAGGTCTCCTCTAGTACATTTTTTACCATGTAAATTATTCTCCGCGCATACGTGACTGCCAACATTGTAGCTGAAAATTGGCGACTAGTCCAAGTTAAATTTCATTATAAATTCCATTGTTATTAATGAGTTGGATAGAGCTATATTATATGGCGAAGTAAAAAAATACATATATACAAGAAGCAATGTACAAGAGATAAGCTCGTTGTTTCAGGACGTTTCTAGAGAACAATACTGATGCTGTAGCACGAGCACGTCGTTCTATCTGCTATCCCGTTTGGTTGCCTTTTTTTTGCCAAGTTTCTCCATAATAATGTCACAGTGTCAGTTCATAGAGAATTCCATACTTGTCCTTATTATTATGTCTACTTTGTTTCCTCCTTGTTTGCATTGTAGTCTTTGCGAAATTAATGCATACACGACATGACATACATAAATTATACGAGATGTTATACTAACAAGTATGTCGTACGTACTAAAGTACCACCACAACTCAAGCTACTCTTCTCGTAAACTATTTAGATATCAGTACCACTCTCACTCTCTGACGTGGAAAATGCAATGTAAATGTTAAGTCGTATCTTTAGAGATTTCTAAGACGGATAAGAGCACACCGTCACACGGACACTCTAGTTATTTTCTATGTAAATTCTTAAATTGAGTTATTTTTTTAAATTGGAGGTGCACTTGTTCCCTCCTCCTTTTTCAAACAATTTGCAATATGATGTAGTGTAGAGTTGTTACATTAATAAATGTGAATTATGTTTCCTTTTCACCTTTCCCTTTCTTCGATAACTCTTGAATGTTGAGATTCCTTTATTTTTGCATTTGAGATAATATTACTATGTCTGTCTGTATGCAACACTTTCTGGGGCAACGTTAAACAGAATGTTTGGAACTATACAATAAAAAAAACTTTGAATCCAAAAGTTGAAATGAAAGCCGTTTTTGGAAAACTTCAAAGAAAACCTCTCGTATGCGGATGTTTTTATTCTGCGTATAAAAAACGATAAATCCGTCAGAATAATTCCAACCAGTCAAAACCACAGAAGCCTCAACACACGGCATGAGGCATGACTTTTTAGTTAAACGAGGAAGCACGTCATAGTGAGAGCTATTCATCATTTTAATTGCTTTAATTCAGATTTTTGAGCAAATGGAGGACTTTTCCAATCATCTTGACTGTCTAAAAAATGATGTGGTGTTTATATTCTCTGAGCTGACAAAGGCAATTAAATTTAGCTGAAGACTGCAACAACACGTGGAGCTACCTCATTACCACTAAAAAATTTGGAGTTTTGCAAGATTGAAGACTCATGTTATTTTAACAGTTCTACAACATTCAACTAAATGGCATTTTAATTCCTCTACCACAGCAACTAAAAGCAACTGGAGCAAAAAAAAAATTCCACCACCATACTATCATTTGATGAATTTATTATAAAAACAAACATCATTCTCCTCAACTTCCAGTACTGCTGCTGCTCATACTGTACGGGTTCAGGATAGGATAAACAAAGTCTTGCTGCTGCAGGAACACATACGCCCATTCTGTAAAACAATCCGCTCCGTGTCATAACTGCATCTGGATGTTGTATTCACTCATACGCTTCAGATTACAGCCGCTGCCGTGCCTTGGGGTCTATTTTTGCCGATGCCAAGTGGGGCCATAATCTATAAGGAATTGTGAATTGATTGTCGAATTGCCTACATGCCTACATTATGTTCCGAGAGGTTAGAAAAACTATCGTTATGAGACTCATTCACAAGACGGATCCTATTTTCATGAAATTAGAGAATCATCGAGCTGATGAAAGTGTTCGTGAGCACTACCTCAACTTCGTTATTAGCCTAATAAGTTTTATTTTCCTTTTTATTTCTGTAGAGTGGTGTTCTGTTACACATCACACCACATTGGAAGGGAAATTTGTAGTGGTCTACAATCATCCACCTAACCTACAAGTCAAATAAAATTCGAGCACGTCAGAATGTAGTGACAAAACACTACATTCTCATACACCATATAACTAGCTTTAAATCTGATAATAAGATATTTATTTCTACAATCATGTGCAAAAGTTTGTATGCGTCAGCAAATCAACAAATCACTACGAAATCTTGGGTTTCGTAAAAAAAACTAATTAAATCTTACCCGAAGAGATCTCAATACACATAAATTTATTACTTTGTTAATCATCCCAAATGGAAGTTGTACCTAACTAGCAAGCAGACCTTAAACATATTTAATATTAATGTCGACTATCTATAAAATTTAATTTCATGTATTCATGTAAATTTCACACTATGCTTCTTCATCTGAGTAAAGTATTAATTTACAGTGAAGAATGTCGTAATATTGACAAGCGCGTGTGGTTCAAAACGAATATACCATAAATTCAGAAAGAATGCTAACCACGTGCACTGGTGGTTGTATTAATTAATTTATACGGAAAATTTAATGAATTTTTTTTTCAAACCATCAGAAATGCGTATTATTATTCAATATCTTTTCCAGGGTTCCGCTTTCGTGCTCGAAATCATAGCGGTTGGGTTACAATCCGTATTGCATGCTTGCAAGTTTTTCATTGTCATACTTATTCTTCAATCTTGGTATATCGAGCTCTCAAACTACATCCAGGGCGAACTCCCAATATTTGGCTTGTTATGTGTTTGCTGTCCTTTTGCCTTTATAAGAATTTATGTGTTCATTGTTTCATATCCCTTTCCTGCTTTATACCGTAGTTGTTGTAGTAGGGCATCAAGCTATGAATTTCGCTTGATACGTTCAAGCGACGGTAAACGAAACATGTTAAGGG
>JAHZNF010000520.1:0-19153 GCA_027744215.1 Troglopedetes dispersus | reverse complement strand
TACGTATTCAGCTATACATGGTTGTGCGTGGAAGAATAAACTATATTCGACTTCTGAAATGGAAACTTCGCATTCCCCATTATGTGTTATTATCACATGCGCTTTTAATAGCCAGGAATTATATTACCAGTCATTTTCATAAAACATCGAATAATATCAAATTATAAGGATTATGAATTGGTCAGAAGGATTGAACCGAAGCATCAACATATTCTCTGACGTCAGTTCAGCTTCACATTTTGGTTAATTTAAAAATAATCATTTCCCTTATTGGATTCAATCGCGATGATCCTCCTGATGATGAACAAAATGTAGGGTGGAATTACTTTGGACTGTGTTGCTGGAAAAATTATGTTAAAAAATTCCATTCAAATTCGCTTTTGTTTTATTTTTAAACCCTTTCCTCGATACCACAGGATTCTTCGTTAAAGCTAAAAAATTCATGGACTGCTGGCCTTGATTTTGCTTGGAAGAAGGGACGAGGGATCCTACATTGCCCCAACAGGAAAGTGATACAAGGATTAACGCGAACAAGCAGGAAGGATCACTTGGTCCGTGGATTAAAGAAGTATAAAAAATTTGTGGATGAACAAAAACTATATTTTCAAGTATATAGCATCAGGTAATATAATTAAGTCTCACGAACTTTCCTAAACAAGAGCACCGATTTTTGCTTCTGTGAGCCACGCAAAAAACGGATTGGGAAATCGTTCCTCCTCGCCTTAAAAAAATTACCATCAATGATATCTCTGACGAAAGGTGAGACGAAAAAAATAAGTCCTTTATGACGTACGTCCATATTTCAAAATTTGAGGAAAAGGATTTCATGATTTTTGTTCGTTCTACTACCTTGCTGCTCTTATCCCATTCTCATTTTCAGCCAGATTATGAATAATGTGTCATCCAAGTTTAAAGATATTTTGCGTGGCATATTAAAAGTAGAAGTAATAAAAATTGAATCCCTCTTGTCATATATTTTTCGTGTGAATGTATGAAAATTGTACAATAATCTTTATAATAATTTTACACACTTCTCTGCCACACCAGCAGTCATTTTTTTTCACAGCAAAAAGATAAGTTATGTTGTTGTTGTTGTTACATGCGCTCTGCGTGCGTTGTACACTACTGCTCCAAAGTGTGAGTGATGTATTTCCCATTTATAAAAGTCTCTTCTCACAAATTCGACTCGACTCGGCGTAAAAAAAGCCACATGCTTTTGTAGGCAAGGGTCTTGCAAAATCCTCTTGTGTCGATGAACTTCTCCTCGTCGTCTTCTCGATGCTCCTTTTTTCAGCTCATCCGTGCAAACAGCGAACAAAAGAGGAATATAGTAACAAATAAATAGTCCTAATAATCCACACAACGATTACCTTTACATACAAACACAGTGCTGTTTGGCTTTTTTGTACAATATAGCACAAAATAACAAAAGAAATATGCTAAAAGCGTTCAAAAGAAGAAAAAAAACAAGAAGACCTATATTCACACGCCATCATCAACATCATCACCAATATATATTTTTTTCGCGGCAGTAGTGTGGCATACGCTCGAGAACAATTTTCATATAGGACATTTTCCACATGAACAAAATGAAGAAGCAGAAACCACTTATGGCATTTATTTATCTGAACACGTTTCCATCATATTTTACCTTACCCTTTTACTTTTATTATGTGAATATATACTCGTGTGCTCCGAGCTTTGCATGCCTTCATGTTCTTCGTGGCGACGGCAGGCGCCCCTTGTAATAATACAAAAATATTATAATCATAATGTACACAGATGGATAAGGTTGCAATACAATTTTTGTGGCTAGTGTGATGCTGGTTATTTTTTTTCAGCTACCCTATTTAAGGTTTTTTTTAAAGGAACCTTCTCGCAGAGATTATGACATACCTTTTTGCTTGTTTTTGTTTTATTTTACAAAGGGACAGTACAATACTCACGTTCTTCTTTTTTAGCGTTTATATTGAGTTCACTACTAGCGTGTCACTTTGTAACAATAAAGCACATTTTATGGTAAGGTAAAGGTTGATGAACCTTTTTTTACAAGATGAAAACATAAATCTATACTTTGTTATATAAAGTTGGTGATGAGTAGACACAAAATGTGTTATCTTTTTTGTACAATATAATGTTTTGCTACTTGTGGAACAATGTGTGGCAAAAAAAAATTAGTGAGAAGAACGGAAGGTATGAGGACACCAAGGGATGATGGTCAATAACAAGGAAAGGATTCTAGGAAGTATTTGCCAATTTCTGTGCCATTCCTATGACAAGAGCAAAGGGGCAAGAATACAGAGAATCTCAAAACGAAATCAACTCTTTGGTGGAAGGTGAGGGTCGTTATGAGAAAGAGAAAAATGAACAAATGGAGATGTACCTTTTTGCCGAATTTATGAACTTATAATAGCTAGTGCTTCGGGAACGGAAAACATTTTCCTAATTTTAAGATTTAGTTCGTTCGTGGTGACTTATTCAGAATCTAAACATTGTCAAATTGGAGGTATGAATGAAATTAAAATATTCTATACTTTAATTAACTGTTGCCGCCTGTCAAGACTTACATAATAATATCGATGAGTTGAGCTCAGAGTTAAATCTATCTGAACAAAAATAAAAACATGTTTACGTAGGCATACAAAAAATGTAGATTTAGACCAGAAGAAGATCCAAATGAGTCAATACCAAACATAATACTAATTAAGGCTGGCACGGTCTCAATTAAACACAATCTAAATAAGTCATCATAATTGATAAAAAATGGTACACATACAAAGCACATCTGTAGCATAACACATTTTCAGCGTAACCATAAACTATTTTTTTGCATGGAATCAAGAAAAAAAATCCACCTTTTATTGTAAAAAATACACAGAACAACAGTTAATTTATTGTATTTCCCCACTTTTTGCATAATAATAAATTTTAACTGTTTTATTATAAAGGAGGAGATAGCAAAAGTGCGTGTATCTACATACGTACCTTATCACCCACATGGCGATTGCATAAGTCGCCACACATAACCAAACGACTTCCTGCACTTCAACCGTCATTACTACGATTATGCATGTATATTAATCTAGCATTTGAGCATGGTTACCTACGCCCTCGCTTTATTATTTAAGTCTAGCATCAGTTAGTTGTGTGCCACGACACATGATACACAAAGATTAACATGGATGAAAGGAAAAGTGGTACAGTGCAGGTCATCATCATCGTGATAACGTTTTTACGCAACTCAATCGAAGCGTGCCCGTTTAATACTCCAATAATGCACGGTAGTTTTTATGACGGCATAGGAGAGCATGTATCTAGGATAAAAACGCACAATGATAATAAAGACTTCTTCATTTTTTTTTAAAAAGAGATAAAAACACCTCTGCAACATTTCTTGAGGTAGGACACTGTGAACTGTTAAAAAAGTGATAATAAAGTTGGAATAATAATAATAAGTACCTAAGCTTTACGAAGAAAAAAATATGGAGCAAAAATAAATAGTCCAACAAACAACGATAGAAAAAAAGTGCAAGTTGATAGACTGATTTGATTTAATGACAGTGAATGAATGCTAAACTTGGCTGTTTTGCTCGCGTGCCGTGTAATGAATGAGCAAAGAGGAAACGCATAAAACTACTCTAACCTCATTATTAGCAGGAGGACAAGATAACCTGAAGAAGGGATTAAAAACATGACTAAATGTAGCTATTAGGATTTGTCTAACAAACAGGTTGACGTGCACCCATCGCGATAGACAAGGAATCAGGGCTAACCTTATTCCTTGATTTATTTTTACTGCAGCCATTCAATCAAACTAAAACGTGACCAATATCCAAGAAAAATGAAGCAATAATACTGCTATATAGGCAGCCTAAATTACAAGAAATGAGACAACTAACTATCTACAATGATTACATAATGCTACACAAAAATTCGCAAAAAAATAGTCTTCCCACAGAAACAGTGCTGCCATCCACAAATCCTCCCGTGAACATTTTTTTTATATCGACGAAAGCCACATAAAACTTACATAATCTCATAAAAGATAAATTAAATCAGTAACCCACCTCACTCCGGTTTTTCGTGGCTCCGGCAGGAACTCTCGTAAAGTCTTACATAATATCATAAAAGATAAATTAAATCAGTAACCCACCTCACTCCGGTTTTTCGTGGCTCCGGCAGGAACTCTCGTAAAGATGTCAAGTGAATCTGAGAAGTGTATTATTTTCCTAAAACCAACAGGAATGACCTCCGCTCACTGCGAGCTATAAATCCAAAAAAAAAATCTCTTTTAAGAAAGCTCCCCCATGCAATTTTTTAAGTGGATGATAAAAGTTGACATCAGCCCACGAACGAGTGCATCTTTTCCTGCTGATTCTCCTCTTCTTCTGCATTCAATAATGAACCAGTCTGGGATCGTATACGCGGTGCTCAGAGGGAAATCACCGGAGGTGATCATATGATACACACCACGGGATTACATAAAAAAATAAATGCTTGTTTCAGACAACAAGAAAGTTCAGAAGCAACTAGTGCAATATTATACGACATAGTACGGCATCCAGCCGTACTTCATTTTCGCTTGACTTTTTTTTCTCCTTCTTATTTTATGCAGCTCACAAAGGAGAAAGTATAAAATTTATTCCTCTTTACAGCTTCTGTTTGTCCAGACCAAATATGAAGGAGTAGCCTTGGGTGAAAAGAAGTTGTAAGGAAGCTCCAGCAACCCGATCATCACCATCATCATGGACACAAGTGGAGGGGAGCACGGGATGCTTTTCCCTACAAAAATTCGCATCAACGGAATGTAAAAGAGGAGAGCAGAAAATGGGTAAATATTATGGGAATTTTTCATGTCATGATGTTTGGACAAGGCTTTTTTCCCCTTCTCTAATAATAATGTAAAGATTATTTTCCAGAAAACAGAAAGATAAAAGAAAGAAGAAGAACTGTGTGTAAGGTGGAATTTTTTATGCATTCATGTACAAACTGGAACACAATATTTTTTGCCTGAAAAAAAAAGAAAGGTAAGCCCGAAAAGATATGTTCACATTAAATTAAACGGTCGACTACAACCAACAAGCATGAAAAATATAATCTGTGATATTGTTTAAGCACACGCAGGCTCCTATTTGAGAACCTGCTCAGATGGAGCCGCTGCTGTGATAAGCCGTTTCTAAGATTCATTTAATGCCCAAAATAGTTCTGCTTAAGAAAGTGAGTTTGAGTGCATTTGTTTAAAAAAAAAGAATGTACGAAGTGGAAACGGTAAAAGGGAGAAGGTTACAAGGAAAGAAAGCCAGACTGAAGTGCAAAGGACGATGAAAGTGAGCATTATAATAAATATGCGGAATATTAAACAAGTCTTTTACCATTTCACTTTCTCACTTAACAGCTTTTACGCTTTCTTTAACATGCCCACTCGAGTCTATTTGTTTGTTTTTTTGTAGATTGTATCCTCTCCAGAAGCGGCCAAGCACACAGCATGGAAGGTAAGCAAAAAATATTAAAGTGAGTAAAAGAGCCAGATTTCCTTTTCACAAAGCAAATATAAAATTTAATATAAGTCAAGCGGAGAAAATGTAATGGAGATGCCTCCAGTGGTGGAAGGAAGGGTGAAAATATAAGCTGTAGCTGGCATTAATAAAATCAAGGAGATACCTTGTAGAACGAATTTTTGCCCCAAAGTGCTTACGTGAAGCACAAACGTTCTTTTTGTGTCCATATTTTACATCTGTAGTACACATATATTATGCCCTCAACAGGTTCAAATTACAACTTTCAGCATTTCTGCATACCTAAAGTCAAGTAATGTGCGCATTTTGAGTTGGATTTGACTAAAATTCAAGGAATGACATGAAATGCTTCTTGAAACAAAATATTTACGAATATTTTTCCAAACTGCGGACAACTAGGTATGCTACATATTATGTCCAATGACATAATGCTTTGCAAATGCTTTTAGAAATTTACTTCCCTACCACAACCTAAAAATTAATCTTTTCCTTGCTAATTTATCCAGCAGATATAGTAGCAATAAATCTTGGTCCAAAACTCGTGAGAAGCACGCAGGGTACACAATCTGACTGAACTTATTGCCCCAAAGTCACATTATGGTACCTCACTTACTCCAAACTGCATACATAGAACTGTAGGCTAATACATAGATTCGATGAAAGGAGCAATCTTAACCCGTTTTGTTGATGCTCATTTTTTAAACGTGAAACAATGAACTTACTTTGGTCCATCAGATTAAGTTGCACAGTTAAATAGACATCTTCTGTGGGAGATTCATCACTGGCTCCTTTCTGAAGCTAATCACAACGGAATGTGCATGAATTCGGATGTAACGTTTACAATTTACAATGTAGACACTAACCATTAGGCATACAATACATGTTATGTATTTTGGCTTTTCTTTCAAAATAATGAATGGAAAACAATGGGCTGCTGCTCATTACAAAAAAACTATAATAGCCATAAGAAATTTTTTTACATTTTTTTACAAGTTGGATAGATATATCAGTGTCAATTTATTACGTATCTTACTATTATGCTTGAATGAATGGGAGAAAGATATCAAATTTCCGCAGAGTGGTCCAAGNTTTTTTTTACAAGTTGGATAGATATATCAGTGTCAATTTATGCTTACTATTATGCTTGAATGAATGGGAGAAAGATATCAAATTTCCGCAGAGTGGTCCAAGCCTTTTACTAACTCTAAAAAAATTGTGGGTGCCTAAACTTTAAGCTTGCACATAAATGGTGAGAGCAAACCCTTCAAGCAATTTAAGGCTTTCATTTTTAAAAAATGTATGAAAAAGGCATAATGTGCATCTACACACCCTATCCATGTTTTACACTTATGTAAAGGCATGCAAAGCTGTGCGACTACCCACGGTTCACGCATGTAACCTAAAAGGCCAAAAACCTGTCCATAATTTTTTTGCGAAATAAAATTTTTGTTGTTGCTTGTTGAATAGCTGGAAGACCCCTTCGAGGCTAGACCAAAGCTTTAAAAAACAAAGTGAAGCAATGTGGGAATAATGTGTGCAGAGATATTTTTGGATTATGGTTTGATAGAAAAAGGAATGATATTATGGATATGCACCGCACACACTGCATAGCACCCATCACATTTTTTAAATCTGAATCTTACTTGTTGATAAAAGCCAGAGAAGTGTCATATCATGTCCCTTTCAGTGGCTGCATATTATAATATGGCTGCAGAGACGGAGTCCGTGCAACCCCTTCTTCTAATGCAATGCCAAAGTGAGTTTTGTGTACAGCCTTGTTGCTGTATCTCCAGCATTAGAAAGGTTTGGTGATATATGAACTCTACATGTTTGACCACTATTTTTTTCCAAAACATTTTTACATATTTGCTATTTCACAATTTGGAAAAAAATAGATTTGTTTAAGGTTTTCCTGTAAAAATTCCTTTTGATTTCGATGCTCTCCGAATAGATTGAATGATGATGGTGAAATGTTCAATAAACATAATATTGGACATTGAGCATCGTCACTACTGTGAACAGATAATAATCATGAGAAACGAATGAATTCATTTACATTTCTCCATAAAAAAAGATTTCCTCCATAAAAATTGTATTCTGCTCACTTTTTTTCCTGCGAAAAACGAGATTTCCTAATCGTACATTGAATTTTTGTCGATGGTCAACAAAAAGTTTTATAATGTTCGTGACATAGAAGCGTGTGAGTGAGAAAATATCATCACCAGATTTTTCCAAGGTCCAGTCTCTGAATTTGACTTTTATTTGGATTTATTTACTTAGCAAGTAGTAGTTGGTTATTAGCATCAAAAGACAAAGGTAATATGTCACATGAAACAAAAAGTCGGCTGAATATCTGGAACTAGACCACCACTGAGGTCCTTTCCATTTATTTGTCTTCACGCATTAAACTGATAAATGGAGCACGCACAGTTCTACTCATTCTGTGTTTATTTTTTAAAAAGTGGAGAAAAATTCAATTTTTCTAGCTCATCCTTGACACTGTTGATTACTCCATTTATTGTGACTGATTCATGACGATGACAATGTGGAATACACAAATACATTGAATAGGTCAAGTAATATTTATTTTAGCGAGAATAGGATTATTATCCACATGAAAAATGGATTAATGGGTTCAATAATACGAGCATCACTTTTTTTTTTTTAGAAAAATCATTTTTTTATGGATCGGATGACCAATTATTCCATTATTGCAACATACTACCTACTCTAAATAGACCATGATCCAGTGGAGCATGGGTTAACTGTGATTTTCTAAACCCGAAACATGATTTAATATTTGTTTGTCATCATTTCCTCATTCGTTGATGCTTCTTCCACAAGGATACATTTCAGGTCGTGGGAAACCCGATAGCTCTCTGACATTTAATCTGCCAATGAGCAAAATAGGACAAAATAGAAATCATCAGATAATTCCTACGTGTACTATGTGGCACGTATAAAAAATCACGGGAACTCTACAAAATGAACATGAGTCATAAATAGATTACTTTGTTGTAATAAATCCAACGGTTCTGAGTAAACATCCACATTGGTTGTGCAACTCAACGCCACAATGCTAACGAACCCTAATCGTCGGAGGCGAGTCACCACACCATCATCAGCATCACTTGCGAGTGTGTCAAAATATTGGAAGTTCATTGAATTTAAAGACGCCAGTGTAGCATGATGTATTAATTATTAGTACCTAAAAAAGTATAATAGTTACATTTGTATACTTTTAACTGACAGTGCGCAAACAAGGATTGCAACAGACCCATCATTAATATCATATTTGCATACGGCTCCTGTAAATATTTTTCCCTTTCTGTGTTATTTTTTTAGACGATTAAAATTCTACGTAGTATACTGATTATAAGAGACTTCCATGTTTTCTAGGTATATGTCTAGTTATCTTGTGCCTTTCCTACCAGAGTTCAATGATCAATGGTCAAGTGACAAAATCACCTTACATTGTCCTCATTGTTGCAAAAAAAAGTTTTTTTTACTGGTTCAGTGCGCCCCAAGTTAGATAAAGTTGTAATGAAGTTCTTTTAAAAATTATATGTTGATTTGGTGTAGGATACGTCGCAAGCAAGAAAGTTTAATGAGTGTATGTATAGCGGATTCTTTATATTAATGAAGTTATCATTTTTGCGCGTTCTATTTGGTCTAATCAGTAATCTGCATGCGAGCGCCTTGTAGTTTTTGGGTGATGCACCATATAACTCTATGAACTACTGATTCTAATCACAAGGAACTAGAAAAGCAGGAATGTAATGTGTATGTGTGCGTTTCTGACAATTTTAATGTTACCAGATGTATGGTATATATGTCATAGTTGCATGACATACTGTGGTTCAAAATCCACAAAAATTGCTCAATCTAATAGTGACCCAGAAACATTGACACAGACACTAGGCGGCTCTCACTCTCAAGTACTTTTCCTGCACCACATGATGACGATGAGCAAACATATGTATACACAAGTTTCGAAATCTCTCTTGCTCTAATAATAAAACCGCCAGCATCGTGTCTCCTATACTGACCCCGGAAATCCCGTTGATATCCAGTGTAAAAATATATGCACATCGAGTAGCGAAAAATTCTAGCAAAAATGGAAATTTATTAACCTAAAAAAATTAGCCCTGTTCTTGGTTTATTGAGCCTGGAGCTAACCCTGCTGTAAAAAGTGTATGTAACTGGATATCTGGAACAGGAACTTTATGTGAATTATAATATATAATATGCACCACATTGCATAAGTGAGTCAAGCATTAGAAAGCGAGAGTCTCCTCCACAGATTCTTTGACATTAGCATAAATCCCAATTTTTGTATTTGCATGGACACAGAGACTAGTAATGAGTGACATTAGGTGTGTGCACTCAAAATAAATTAGTGGGCTGTGACAGCTTACTGGGAAAAATTTCTACTTTGTTTTACTCTCCTAATTAGCCATCACTAGTGGTGGTGGTAATAATGTTAACATAGCCCCCACACTACTATAAGCTACCTCTTTTAGATCAACCGGCTACAACAGGAGAAAAACCACAGAGTTAGTTAGAGTGCGTAAAGTGGGCAAATACTTACATGTGTGCATATTAATAAACTCGGTAATGGATTAGGCATTCATCAAGTAACCGTTTGGCTAATGCTCACATAACAATCTGAATTTTACTTACAGCAGCAGCAGCACAGATAACAATTATAACATATGGCTTAACAATGCTCATCATGAAGATTTTTCCTCATGTTAAAGTAATTAAGCGGCTAAGCACATCTCTGATGTATAGTGCCTTCTTGCGTCAAATTGCTAATCCTCTTGAGATGTAACAACGCAGGTAGAGACTCAACATTTTTGAGTTGTCTCTGCCACGACGACGATAATGATGAGCCAGTATAGTGCATTCATGATTCATGAAGTCTTTCAAAGGACCAGCAGCAACAATAAAATGCGAAGATGCGCCTCACGGCACGTCCACTTTGCGCAGAGTCCAACGAGGAAAAAAAACGAAAGTGGGCCACAAATATTATTCTACATTATTATTATTACGTATGAATGACTGTTCGTATAGTATCCGAGTTGGAGAGTAAAGTAAATTCATAATACATAATCCTATTAGCACAAGCATTTTTTTTGCATGGATTTTTTTGCCCAATGCACGTGACGACGAACGAGGCAAAACGGCATAGCGAAATGAAACCGAAAGGAAGAGAGGGAAAGGAAGATGTGCATATAATCGTTCCCACCATCATTATAATCACAAAGATAAGATCTGCATGCACGTGAACGTGCATAGGAATGCTCAGGTAATCTCCAAAGACCGTTTAAAAAACGACACCACATCTCGTAAAAATCTGAATCCCACGCATCCCAAGAAAAAAAAGGATAATTTTGATCACCACAGCACGCCAGCAGCACAGCAACTGATGTCAAAGCCTCTTAAAAGTTGCGATATGGTCATTTTAAAGTAAAGTACCCGAGGATCCGGTAAAAAAATTATTACTTAAGAATGCATGCAAATTGTCACATTTTAAGTTGGTGACTCAACTTACGTTTTTGGGATGAATTATTATCTCACGAGAAAAAAAAACAAGGAAAAAAATGTTTAAAGGGCTCATAGGAAATTCCGTAAACAAACCTGACCTCATTTAACTTGCCCACCACAATTATTATCGTGCTTTTAGCATTAACCAAAAAATTATGGTTGGATTCACTCCTCAACCATGTAATTATTTGGCACTACTATAAACGCCTGCAAAACTTATTAAGAAGTTGATGTGCGGCTATCATTATTATACTGGCTGTACATACAGTGCTCGTCGGACAGTGATGATAATAATGTTGTCTTTTGTATATGGTACAATCTAACAA
Organism: Troglopedetes dispersus; assembly: GCA_027744215.1. Lineage (NCBI taxonomy): Eukaryota > Metazoa > Arthropoda > Collembola > Entomobryomorpha > Paronellidae > Troglopedetes > Troglopedetes dispersus. Next base: position 7,761 of record JAHZNF010000520.1, on the reverse strand, counting down.
TACAGATAAGTCAATGGTGTAGCAGAAAAAGAACAACAGTTTCCGCATTGTCTTTATAGGTCAAGTTGCAAGTTTGAGGGGTTCCATTTACCACAATTTTTTTCTATTTTTTAAAGTGATGTGATGGATGTAAAAGATTCTGATTTTATTCTTCGCAGAACTTCGTATATCATAAAAGCATAATGGGTTAATTTTATTTCTAAAGTTTTGAATTGTTGTTGCAACATCCTTTTTGCGTACAAGTTTAATGTGGGGACATGCTATTAGCATTCAGAGTAAGAATTGCTGCCTGCATCAATCAGTCGGTATAGTTCACGTTAAAATTTGATTCATTGGTAAAAAAATGACAAAATATATATATATTTAAATTTTATTGTTTATGATTTAAAACACGTCCAGCTTCAAATGAACTTGTGAAATTCTGCACAATGCAATATACAATACTACTTGCATATAAGATGTCACTTTGTTGTCACTTTTTGTCTTGTCGGAAACAATTTGAATGTCAATACAAAACTTTCTGAGTTGCCTGACGCTCTCCAATGTGATGAATAATTCAAACGCTTTCAGAGAATGATAAAAGCCAAGTAATTTTCAAATATATTTTTGCAGACCAATTTTTACAGGTAAAAGTCTACAACTTGAGGCAAGGCTGCAAGCACTTTTCAATAATGCCAAATTATGGAATAACATCTATGCAAAGACAAAACATCCATTTTACGAGGAGACAGGCAGAAGACATCAATCTACATCACGCATGTATCAACGTGACTTGAAAAAAACGTGGCTCAAGTGGCTATACACACATCCCCAAACACTAAAAAAGAAGAATATAACTTTTGTGCACAGACAAAGCCGTCACAATAAAAGTGCATAATACACAAGGAACGAAGGAAATAATAATGTGATTGTATTATCTCTTAACTAAATGGACGAAATTTATTTGAGTGGCATTTTGCTGCAAATGAGCATGTAAAAATTGAGAGATGATGGATGGATTTCAAGATAAAGATGTGGAAACCTAGTGATCCTGACACACACACCACCACCACAGCCGTTTATACTTAGTCTGGTGGACTATATTTCATGTTCTCAATACTCATTTAATGATAGCATTTATACAGCAAAAATATGTCTTCTCTTTGCTCTATCTTTTTTTTTCTCTGCCGAGCACTTTTATTTTTCATGCCTTGTATGATATTATTATTATTACTGTTGCATAAAGGTGTACAAGGATCATTAGCCATGAAATCACTTCCTGCATATAGTATTAAGAATAAATTTATTTTGTGCATGCGGGGCTCCCTCGAGAAAGATATTGTCGAAAAAAAAATCAGGACAAGTGCAGCAAAATACTTTTATGTTGTGCTAACTAGTTTTCTGCTCAAGCGATGTGTAATGTCAGTAAATACTCGCGAGGAACGAGCTTTCAGCGAACATCGATTTTTAAAAAAAGTTGTTGTACACGTTGTGTATAATGATGTAAGACATAATGATAGATGATGTGATGAATGCTGTCGCTAAAATTTTAAAAGAAGTCCACTAATATTGATTGACAGTAATTAAAGAGTAACAAAATAATCACTGTTCATGTGATGTTTCATGTGACTGTTCAGTTGATAAATATTTATCAATGAAATGCAAATTTACTCTTATGCAATGCTTCAAAGCTGCAGGGGAATATATATATATGTAGTTGCAAGTATTATTTGTAAGTTATATAAGATCGAAAAAAACACTTGGAACAAATCTCGTGTATATTTTTGTGTTCCAGATTTCAAAATTCTCTGTAAAAATATTTGGCACACAGATGCTCCATCACAAAAGAAGCAAACCGGAGCAACTTTCTCCAGGAAACTGTACCAGTTCGCATGTGCATTTCCTAGAATGTAGTGCATTCTGATTCTTATCACTAATTTCATAAGCGTAGTAGCTGATTATTGTTGTTATTATATCATCTAATTTAAGCCCAAATGTAAGTCAAACAAGAGGATAGGAACTAGCAAAGTGAAACTCGCACAATTAATGTTTACATAATAGTCATAATAATAAAAGCTTCACGCACACGTCCTTTTCATGCTTTAAATGGAAATTGAGAGCAAGACCTGTAGCCAGTAACCTACAACTAAAAATGGTGAAAATGAGAGCAAAAGATGATACATTTTTTTAAACGTTGCTGCTTATTATCACATGAAAACGAGGAGTATTGTATGATGCAATTTTTATACCAGGCCACGCCATTCTGACTTATGTTGCAGTTGCAGTGGTAAACATTGTTATGAGCTGTAGGTTATATACCTACCGTGGAAAATATGAATGAAAGCAAAAACACTTCCGATTTGATAACAACGAAAAAACAGAATATATTGTATATACGCAAAATTCTATCTGAACACGTGTGTAATTATATAAGCAATATATAGCAATGTACCAGATTAAACAGAAAAAGAGTATCAGTTGCTTACATTTGAGCACGGCTTTCATACATAGCACACTGGTATTATTTGCACCTAACGTCATCTTATCATATTGACGCCCGTCAGTGGGTGTGCTGTAGTTTCTAGTTAATTTGATTTGAGACGCTTTCTAAATGAGTTTGAATATGTATGCATGACCACGTACTTCACATTTGATCGGTGTTATTTAAATTTTTGGGATACGGGAGCAGGTCTTCCGGTTCCGGAAACTCCCGGATCAGACTTCCACCACGTAACAAGTCTTGAAGTCAGTGTGAAAAAATAATGAGCCTTAGAATGATTGCAAATTTGATTTATAAGTAAGCGACACGTTGCAACTACGAACACCAACTGTGAAGCGTTGTAGGACACCGGAATTATCTCTTATAAATGCGTGAAATTAAATGAGCATCTTCAAGTCTGGTCCTTCGTAGCCATTATTTGAGCGTTATGACAGACATAATGACAGGTGCTACATTAAATCACGGTACTTAATTAAACCATATATCACGCATGATAATGTATGTGACAAGTGCCAAGCAAATGTGTTAAATGCCTTGTACATGCCAAGTTCGTACTCCTCGTATTGTATGCGAAGCGGAAACCAGGTCACGGGTGGTATAAAGTGTGATTTACGCCTTCAAGTACGACGTGATGCGTGGTGCATTGCGCTGGCTAAAAAGTTTGTCTTCGAATTCGATTATTGATTTAGCCAAGCGGTGCGGTTACTCGATTTTTTCTCATTATGCGTACCTATAGTTCGTTTCAGCTTCAATGTTCTAAGTTGACAGAAATATTCTTGGAGATGAGGCGGGTGATGTTTATCTGAAACAAATTCAGTAACCAATCCAATTGATTGCTGATTTTTGGTCAACCATTTAAAAATAATTTTGGAGGTAAGGATGCTTAAGTTAAAGAACAATTTTGTCTCAAACAAAGGTTTACTACAAAGATAATCAGAATGCGTTTCGAATTTGAATGACATTTTTAATGTTCCTACGATGAGGTAGTTTGTTGTGAAGTCAATTCACAGAAAAATTGCTGAGAACAACGACAAAATATCTAAAAGACAAACATTGTTGACAAGATCACAAATTACCATCTTCCGATTTCCAGAATCAGAGCAAAATCTCTGTAAACAAATCTCTAGTTCCCCGAAAGGTGTTATATGCTAATTAATTTTATTTTCTATAAACAAGCCTGCCTGAGACCGAAATCTTTGTATTTGTTCCACGAGCATGAAAAGTGGAGACAGGGAGACTTTCATGTGGTTTTGTGTTATTTTTAGTTCGATAAACAACTTCCCATTTGTCACTGGCATCATAATATAAGCATTTAATTCATAGAGTAACATTCGACTACATAACTTCTTGGTTAGCTCTGGCATGATTCAATGTAAAACCTTTCTAGCAGTCCCAGCTTCATATATCACGACTGTGAAAGACATTTATTGTATTATGAGTACACATATGAAAGTATGGTGTAGGGGAAAGCAAAATAAAACTGTGCTGGATTAATTGATCTAATTGATTGTGGTGGGGACTTCGGACTTTATGATGTGGTAGGCAATTATAATCATCGTCTGCATTATATGTATGTGCTTCTGGTTACGCTCACACAATAATTTTTTAATCAGTTCGTTCTTGTCGTCGGCGTTTTTCCTACGAACACATAATATTCTTTTGGATTTTCGGTGGAAAAGGGGAGAGCAAGAATAAGGAACACCCTCTCTATTTTGTTCTTCGCTACATATCACTGGCTTCACGCACACGAATTCAGAGGAGGGTAAAATCAGGTAAAACATCCAAATCCACTTTTACACAGGTTGAGTCATAACCAATTCTTTTTACACATATGATGCAATTAATTATAATCATCGAGAGTCGATTGCCTCCACTTTAGAATCTAATGAAAGAAGTCCTACATTATTCTGAGTGAAAAAAAGTTACAAAAACTGCGAACGAATCTGAAGCAAGTGGTACGTGAAAAACAATTCAAAGTGAGGTAAAAGTTAAGCCTTGGGAAACAACGAGAGTAAGAATGATACTGGTTCACTAAAACGATAATTAAAAAGAGATTCGGCAAGGAGAACTTATTTATTTTTAATTCATGACAGCGGTTGGGGTAACCTGAAACACAGAGTAAAAGCTCGACAAAAGCATGGAATAGTAAAAATGCATTCACGAAGCTAACGGAGCTTTTACTTGCGGAAATGAGAGTTTTTGAAATAGCCCTGGACAATTGTTGATTTTTAACCTTATCCAGCAACTGCTTCATGCATCTAACCCAGTACATGTACAAATTGCCTTAAAATTAATGGGCAACATCTCAGCCTTTTTTAGATGGATGCAATTGAGGAAAAAGTAAGAAGCCCAATAATTTCATGACAATTTAGCTCAATATTTAATTACTTACTTCAATAGATACAATAGCACGAGCTTATTGAAAGAATCTCCGTTGAACATTTTTGGCTATGCCTTTGCAAGGAAAAATAATAATAAAACCTACCTTTTTTGAATGATTTCTGGAAAAGCCGTAAAAATGTTTCCGAAACTAAAATTAACCCAAACCCATTCAACATATCCGAATAAAACTGATTTCATTCTTTCGTTCGTATTGCCCAACTAAAATGTTAGATTTGCTGATCGCCAGTGTAAAAACCAGAGGGTAACTCTTTAATTCCAATCAAAACTAAACAAAAGTGCCAAATTGTGTTTCACTATTAATTGTAATGTACAAAGGTTTTATTTCCGAGCAATAACAAAGAATTTTATTTTCTCTTCTTAACATACTATACAATCTTGATGATTCACCAGATCGTTCGGGAAAGCCAAACCAAAGGCACAAGGACAAGGAGGGAACCATAAATCCTAAAAAAGGAAACTTCATCACGTCAGAAAAATTAATGAAGTTTTATTATTATAAAGATACTTCATGGCTTCATCATACAAATAAAAGAGTATAAAAATTGATCTAACTTCTTATGAACATCCAGTTTAACAATAATAACAATATTCACGTTTCTAGAAAACAGGAACGTGTCTAATAATACTACGTATTATAGAGATGTGCGGGTGATTCGTGAAGATTAATTTTTCGTGCTTGAATTCTAATGTGATAAAACATTTGGATTCTACATCCGATCATTGCTCGCGTACGTATGCTTAAATTAATTATAACTTTTCTCTTATTCTCAGGCTAGTCTAAAGACACTTATGATCACGGCTTATCCATCCCAGTATATCCGCTTTTAATACATTAGGTAGGATGCAGATAGCACTGTAATTTGATCGGTAAATGTTGGGAATAAGCTTAAATTAATATCACAGATTTGCTTAACTAATGAACAATGGACCTGTAATAAAAATCATACAAGTTCACAGAATCATAAAAACATGAACTCATTCTCCAAGACTGCTCGACACTCGATCCAACCATCCATCATTTGCTTCCAGCGTAGTTGATTAATTTGATTACAAGTATATAATTAATCATTGATGGAGTCCTGCTCCTTTTCGACTTCTTCCCACGACGTGAACTTATCAAAGATGCTTTTACCTACACAGAAAAAAATTTTTTTAGTGTAGGGCTCAAATTAATTGCAAAATAGTTTTTGCTTAAAATCTATTTTTTTACTACGCACCGGATGTTAACCGTAAAAATTTTAACACGATCGTCATGTTTGTTTCAAGTGATACCATTTTGACCCGACAACTGTTTTCAAACGCAAATTGTATTCTAAGGCAACTTTCCATCTCATCTTCCACAAGAACGTAATCGTCCCCTTTCTCTTTTATTCGGCACCATAAAGAAACTCGAACATCCTGTCGTTCTGGGCTCTGCAAATTAAGGAAATTAAAAAAGTGAAACTGTTCCCAAGAACGGTCTTTTGCAGCTTCTTGTAACACTCTTTTACCTGGCGAATATCGTCAGCATTTACTAACTTGTCGTTCTGCGGCGGCATTGCAATATCCAGTGGAATATCTGATTTCCAGGTTGACTCACTGGTCCATCTTAGTAGATAAAAATGCGTTTGTGTTTTTGCCCCGAAGAAAAGCAAAACAGAGAAAGGTGCTAATTTTCTATTAAAAAATAAGAACAGAGTAATTATTATATAACTCCAAAAATTAAGTATATTAAGTTAAAAATTGTTATGCTTGGTCGATTTACTTAATTCTGTGAATAATATCCCCCACAGCTATATTGGTAAATCTGTAATACCTCCCGACACGAATTTCTGATATAAAATTTGGACAAGAATTATTTGGGATCTCAAGGAAAGACATAAAGTCATTCGAGTCTTTAACAAGACACTGAATCGGAGTTGTCAAAGTCCATAAATTTACAACCAAGACGTCGAGGTTCATTCTGCTGCAAAACCGTCCCGCTTGAGTCTGAATTGTGTTTTTATTCTTTAAAGAAGCAGGAACAATGCCACTGAGGAGGGGTTCAGAAGGTTCTGTAAAATGTAAACGAACGGTAACTGGTGTCAATCAATATAATTAATTGGTAATTAACTTATAATTAAGGATTGTAAGCAAAACAAACTGACGTATAATGACTGGTTTTGGCAATGGCAGACCAATGATTTCTTTAACACGCACCCTCGTCTTGGCATCTACTTTCCGAACAATTTTGTAAAAATCAGCCCCAATTATCATACGTTCTCCTGATTCAGGTAAAGAAATTTCTTGCCTGTTGCATTCCATAACAAGTCACATCAAATTATTAATTATAAAAAATCATTATGAGTAACGGGTAACAGAGAAGAGAAAACACACCATGGGAGATATAATTTTAGGATGACGCCTTCTTTAAGTTCATACGGATCCGAGGGTCTAAACAGTATCCACCTATCTTTGTTTTCAATTAAGTCATACGCAATAGCTTGCATCCTTTTCTCTTGCCTGTCCATAATTTTCCGGATGAGCAGATGTAAAGCCGTTGATTCGTCATATTTTCCTGCACGAAAATCATGAGCGAACAACCTCAGAGATGCGTCATATCTCGTCTTAATTGCCTTGAAACTTTCCACTAAGGATGTCCTTTCAAAACAAAATAAAATATACCTGTAATATTATACTTTGTATCCCCGAAAAACAGGGTAGAGCCGGGACTTAAATTATTATGTGACTGTATAAACTTACGGTCTAGTCGGATCTGCACTCTTACTTCCGGAACTTTGACCCTGACGTTTGTGTTTTGGAGATTCGAATGCGCTTATCTCATTATTAGGGCGATGATGGCTTTCATCTGCTGCTGCGGGGTCTTCACGGAGCCACACAGCTATGGGTGTTTTGTATAA
>JAHZNF010000519.1:0-12038 GCA_027744215.1 Troglopedetes dispersus | reverse complement strand
GAGAAGTGGAATATTGTGACATTTATGGATATTTGACACAAAACAATGGTGACGCATGGTTCAAGTGACTGCAGAGCAATGCAGCCATACATAACATTGAGAGCAGGTAAAAAGCTTGTCTTGTCTCATTTTGACTCTGCATAGTATGTTACCTCACAGATAAGGACAATGGAAGAGGCGACGCCGCCGGTTCTCTTTTTGAGAGTGGTTCATGTTGCTGCGAAGCAGGTGGTGTTATTTTTGGAAAGGAGGTGGTGTCACATTGTTTTAGTCGTCTTCTCTTCTGTAAAAGTAGATTGAATATATTTTTTGTGCAACAAAAGTATATTTTTTTACCTTATTTTTTTCTTTATCTGATGTACCATTTTGTTTACTTGTCAAGCTTTCCAAAAAATGTTGATTTTTTTCAAAGGATGAGTGGATGAACTCTCAGGTAAATATGGAGACATTGACTGCAAATTGTTGATTTAGGAGGAACATTTATTGACGGACGGATTTTGTTCAAAATTTTGTTTGCCCACTTCAATTCCAAGCGTGACGTCAGACGCTTGTTAAATATTTAAATTTCTTGAGGAAAAAGCTATGCTTATTTGTTGATGACACATTTTTTTATTATTTTTTATAATTCGAAGGACTTTTATCGTGCTAAAATAAACGCATTTATTTTTATCTTCTTATAGGATTGTTCCACTAATTCGCATTTAACAAGTTTGAAAAGTTTTTTCGCTGATTGAAAGATAGCTTGATTGGATGATGGCTTCTGTGTATTGTCTTTGCTTTTTTTGGGTGACAAGCAACGTCGTAAATTTTTCTCCTGTGTGTGGCTCAATTTAGAATATTGGATTAAAGCGAGTGACAGCATAGCAAAAATTTTTTGGTTACAACATTGATAAATTGTGTAACGTGGAGATATCATCAGCAGTTACTTCACTGGACCATCAATCCTTTTTGGTGGCAGTCTGAAAAGTTTGGGGAAAGATGAGATGATTCCATCCTTGACGTTTTTTTTTCAACAGCCAAACATTATAATAATATTGCATTTCTCACACGTACACACACCTCCTTCCAAATTTGGAAATATGCTTCCAAAGGAATTGTTTACAAATCGCTCACTGTCACCCATCAAATATCTTTTTGGAATAAAAAGTTGCAAAATTAAGTTGACGAATCAATACGAAACAGATAAGCTTGTGTGGTTGAAAACTCCACGTTGTCTCCTGTCAGATTAAGGAAAGGATCTGCTGAAACCATTGTAATTAATTAGTAGGCTGGAAATGACAAATGATAAGCAAATTAGTCTCTGTGTACACTTAGCCATGCATCCATAAATAATTCAGCGTTGGCAGCACGTACGCCACAAAAAACAACAACGCTACGTTTAGGCCAAAACTTTGCGTGAAACTTTGCAATTACGTAATTTTTTTGTACGAGCGAAGAGAAGTAGACGAAAGTGGATTGGCTCCACTCCACTGTCACTTTTTCCTATTATTGCTTCTCTTTTCCNAAAACTTTGCGTGAAACTTTGCAATTACGTAATTTTTTTGTACGAGCGAAGAGAAGTAGACGAAAGTGGATTGGCTCCACTCCACTGTCACTTTTTCCTATTATTGCTTCTCTTTTCCAGAAATTGTACAACAAGGCTCCATTTTTATTACATATTTTTCGTTGTAGAAGTGAGTTGCATGCTCAACTTTTACGATACAAAATATGAAGCAAAGTGAGGTTCTCAAGTTTCGATTTTTATGCACACGTGTTTTATAATCCAGTTTGGGTTCTGATGTAGTTCTTGCTTGTTGTGTGTGAGCCATTTCACGTGAAAGGAATAAAAACACACTTGAGAAAACAACCGATGAGCTTTTTTTGGAGTTGCACGCAAAAGTGAAATTTGGGAAGTTCCCTGCAAACGGCCGCCTCATTTTATTTTTGTTCGGTCGGATATCCTTTGCGATTATTATATTTGATAAGCTTACTTTAAAAACTTTTTTTATCCGTTTTAACTGCCCCTTCAAAAAAATAGGAGAAAGCCTTTTAATGCGAGTCTCAAAAATACAATATTTTGTATGAATGGTGATGAATAGTGGCACAAAACATGTTTACATGTAAAAAACAAGGTTAGTAATAATGCTCACTACAATTCTTTGTAGGTATTATTAGATAGGCGGGTGTTCAAATTTGCATAAACATTTTCTCTTTCTCTCTCTTTAGCAGCGAGATGGTGGGAAGCGGGTCGGCAAATCGTAAAAGGCACTCTAAAATTTTAATTCAGCAAAATGAAGAAATGCGTCATATTGTTCCCTTCAAAATAGCAGTAATTGCGGAAACGATGCGATAAAAAGGAAAAAATAGAAACCTTTATGTTGTGCTACCTGCTCCACCCATATGCGTATACCCGAATTGACGTGGGAAACAAACCAACAAACAATTCATGGAATAAAAATTTGTACGTATCTACATCAAAGAGTCTTGGCACATTTCTCCTTTTCCTGGAAACAATTCCACATACTCACTGAACTAAGAGGATAATGAAATTAGAAAGTTCAATTACCATATCTTGGCAGCGGAGGTGGAGCTTACATCATGCATTTAGTGTGTGCTTTGTTGAGCAACACAAAAAACTTTCACTTGGCATCATGTGCAACACTTTTATTTACCATTTTGCTTTTAAAAAAAAAATTTGCGCAAAAAAATTTGCGTCAGATTGTGGCAGCACCACTTATTAAAAATACGTCAACATGAAACTGACGGTGGCATATTTGCACACTAAAAAAATATTCAACCCTTTTTTTCCTTCTCCAGTTTTTTCTTTTGGCTCAGGTTTTGTACGCGACTAAATATTTTTTTCCACCTTGCCCGAAACAAAAAAATAAAATGTGAAAAAAGGACTGTGGGTGAGTCCCACGCGGAGCACGTAAAGTAAAAAAATATAAGGAGAAAGTTTTTTAAAAGTTTAGATGGAAAAACTTAGCTCGTACATTTGATGGTTAATACGGTGTCAGGTTGTTTTTCCCTCTCTTGGGATATCCTAGAGTAAAAAGTGTGTCGTACCTTGAGCATTTTTTTTGTGGGCAGAAATTGTTCCGAGATAGTTTACTTGCACATATCTTTTTATTTCTCTTCTCGTGATTTCGCGAGGCAGTAATATATTTTTTGGTAAAAAAGTAAGAAAACCAGGTTTCCGATTTTTTCTTCGAGATAAAAGGAGAGCGGAAGTGGTTGGTGCTGAAGTATTCTTGTTTTTGTAAAAAATGTATGTATGCATGTGGCCATAAATTGTATCCAAAGCAGAAGAACAGTTCCTTAAAAACCCATTTCATTTCCAGAACATTAAAAAATCAACTTCAACCATATTTTTCTATAAAAAACTCTTTCTTAAATGGACCTCCTTAATGGTGTAACCATTTATCAGAAAATTATGTAAAGTATGATTTTCAAAACCAGAAAATAATTAGCACAATTTATGTTTTTCTTTGTTTTAACTGTTTCAATAGACATCTCAACCTAGGATTTAAGGATAACACGAATTTGTGAAGTATTCATTTTTGTTTCTAACTTTACCCCAAAATCATTTCCTGGACTGCCGAGGGAAATCTCCTTAAGTAAAAATTCAAAGCTTCCCGCCCGTTTTCCCATTTTCCCCGCTTTTGTCGGTGATGTAGCTCATTACAATAATGATAACAATGAAACAGTGGGAGTCGTGTCAACAACGAGCCTGCTTCCTTTCAGCATTATGTAAAGGTATTGTGTTGTGCTCAGCTGCCAATTTCAAAAGGAGGCTACAGACTACAAAGGATTACTTTGACTTGAGGAGTCCTCCTCTAATCTCCTATTCATTTGTGCGAGCGAACTTGCTAAACATATGTTACCATAATGTGTCACCATTTTTTTATTCCGAAAAGTCATTGTACTTTTCGTTGGAAATGAGCCAAAAAACGGAGAATCTGAGAGTTTAATAAAACCGATATGCTTGTCGGGACAGGAGTCAACTTTTTTTCCTAGGTTCTCGCCCTCCAGAGAAGAAGAGCAGAATGGGTAATGGTGGTAGTTGGTTCGAGTGAAAGACAAAAGTTTTACATCAAAGGATCAAGTTACTTCCTCATTTCGTAGGACAACAAACGCGTGTGGAAGTTATTTATGTGCTAAAAAAAGTGTGCGATTAGCACTTCGAAAACTTTCTATAATTTCCTATTATCACTGCGCGTCTTTGTTCCTAGCTATTACTCACTTTATGCAACAAAACATGACTAATTTTCTGTGCTTTTCCTCGATGTTCTTTCTGCAACAAATCAGGATAAGAGTGGTGAATCTGCATTCTAAAGTCAGATTACTCAATTCTTGGCTCCAGAGCTTGTCATAAAGTGGACAATTATTTTCTTTCCAAGTGCTAAATCTCAAACTCATTTTACAATTTGTCCACAGAACAAAACAAAATGTGCAATTACTGTTTTTGATAAGGCGAGGACATTTTGTTAGAGAATGAATGAATACGTATACGCCTTCCTAATATTTTTTGGAGCAACGGGTGGTCCAGTCATTCACTGGACAAATGTTATAAAACCGTGAGAAGTATCGTCTCATTTTTCACAAAAAGAGGGCTGGCATTCTCGTTAAACCATTTCAACTAGACTTGCTGTATTTTTTGGAGTGAACCAAACATTAGGTTGAACCACACATACAAAACTGTCGTTCGAATCTCCAAGGGTGGTCCCTAAACATTCATGCTGTTCATCGCCTTCCTTATCACCCCTCCACTTTTCAACCTTCTTTATGGACACAGGAAACTGAGGTAAAAGAATTACACTTGTTTTTATGTGTAACTGCTTCGTTGTGTCCAAAACTCAGAAACGAGACACTTGATATAAAATTTAAGGCTTTTTGGTATTGATTGCAAATTTTTAGAGAAAAAAATGTATCCACTAAATTTAATCAACTTCCGTGTTCCTTTTTTGTCAAAAATTTAGTTACTTTTGGTTCACCACTCGCTGTTATCATTTCATTGAAAAAGTTAGTGACCAAACTTGTCAACAAAGTCTGAACAAATAAACTCCGATGAATTGTGTGATTACTGTGATTGCTTTATATATAATCCTTTTTTTTGACCACTTAAATACTGGTAGCAGTCTCCTCTCCTCCAAAAAATATAATGTGCTCCAAATAATAATGGAATGAAATCAAGAGTGAAGGATAAACTTTGTGGAAGAATGAGATGAACTTCACTTCTCCCGGATGAGAATTCATGGTCCATTCAGAAATGGAGATGAGTGTGTGTGGGATGAAGGAACATTGTTCCACGCACGCAGACAATTCATTTCTCTCAAGGGACCACAGGTCTTATCTGCACAAAAGCTTGTATAGTCACGATGATTTTTTTTCCTTTTTGGTGCTCACTCTCGTGATTTGCAGATTTATTTGGTGAGCACTTCTCCCTGAAAAAGTAATTCATCCACAAAAAGCGTTTGCAAAAAAATAAGTTGGAAATAATAAAAAACGAAATCTGTTTCAAGAAGGAAGATTGTTGACATTGATGGCTATCTTGCATGAAACATTATTTTTATATATAAAAAAACGACCACTCCAATTTCTGGACACATAAGAGCCCTACCATGCATGTCTCAAAACCCTCCGAGGATTGTGTCCAATATTTTTTTCAAATCTTACCACACCACCACACCACTTCTTTCTCAAGAAAAAGTCAGGTAACCGCTGAGAACTGGAAGGGCACCACCTACTTATCTGCTATATTTTGGGGCTATGATGATGACTATATATGCCCATAATAAAAAGTAACCCATTTAAATATGCTTTTTGGCTCATCATGAATGTCAAAAGTTTCGAGAGTGGGAATAGAAGTAACTCGGCAACTTCTACTTATAACTTTATAAGTAGTTGCATAAAAGGTAAGCCACGGCGGGAAATTGGTGATAAAAACCCGGGAAGTCGTCATTATCAGGCGCTCCCACCCGGGAAGGCAATCTTCCCTGCTGAGACGTGAGAGAAAGGAGGAGAAAGAAGAAGAATGGAAGAAAAAAAAGTTTTTTCTAAGTAGGGAAATCCGGACCGGAAATAAGAACTAATGGAGAAAAGAGTGAAACTCCATTCGTGTGTGTGCACCACACTGCACCTTATCACTTTATTTTTTTGTTGGTGATGGTGGCTCGGTTAGTAGGATTACATTTATTTTGAATGTGAAATGAATACATGGTTTCGTTTTTATTTTGTTACCACAATAATAATACACTGTCATCTTAAAAAAATTGGGTGACACGCTATGTGTGTCTCTGTATTTTTTATGTGTGCTGGTGTGGTAATCCTATTGTTAAGATAAGGCGAAGAAAGAAATACAATCGATTTTTTTTTGCACACACAACACAAACTAATGAATAGTAACGAAGTAGTTAGATCCATGATGACATAAAATGTGACAGACACGGCACGGTGCCTTTGCTGCAAGGCTCAGCAAAATTTTTTTTGCTTATCATTTACTTCGCGAGAAAATTGTATTAATGTTACCTAACTTTTTTCTGTGAGAGGCAAAACCAGAGAGAACGCACACAAAGGATTAAGCAAATCAGAATTGTGAGTGTGGAGACATTTTTTTCTCTTCTTCTTCCTTTTCTTTAGTTTTGAATGGATTTTTTTGTGGAAAAAAATGTAAAACATATAGTTAACCAGATATCCAACGATGCATGAACCGTATCACACAAGCTTTTTTTTGGATATAGCCCACAGTTCCCCATCTTTCTCAGAAGAGAAGGTGCCACAAAAGATCCTTCCTTGCGATTTCACCTTTATTCGTTTTTTTAAACATGTTTTTTATTGTTACAAAGTAGATATTTATGGCTCCACAAAAAACGTGTTCCTCGTGTGTGTAGTAGCTGATGTTTCTTCGCGGAGTCATCAAATTCGAGAGAGGAAAATAGAATAAAAGTGTCTCTTCTGAATACCCGTGCATTTTTATGATGGAAAGAAAAGAAGGAACTGGATGATGAGGATGACGATGACGACAACGACATTGTGTGTGTGCTCATGGCCGTTATATGTGCATGGTTATCATGGGACAGAAAATGAGATTTTTATTACTTCCCCCTCTTGCAACCTTTACAATATTTTTTTTGCACACATACTCACTTTCCGTTCTCCAGTCTCACTTCTCTGCTTCCATCCCGTCCAACTGATGGGATAAGACTCTTACAAGTATTCCAGAAAAAAAGTAATTTTTTCAGAGAAATCTTTAAAACAGTTGGAACAGAATTTAAATTTAGCTTTCCGTTTTATTTTTGTACCTGAATCCAGGTAGAACTTTCCTCGAAGGAGGAAAGTTAAAACGGAGGATTACAAAAAATTACATATTACGAAGTGAACCAAGGGTGTGCAAAATGTGCTGAATAAATATGGCAAATTTGAATACAATTAAAGTGTGTCCAGGAAAGGGAGGAGGAAATGGAGCACTGCACTACTCTTGCAAAAATGAAAATGGCTTTCATTGGAAAACTACTTTAAAGGATTTCTTGTTGCATTCCTTTAATGGCTTTCCGCTTGCGTCTGAACACTTGCCATTTAATGGCTTCTTTCCTGCGAACTATATTTAGGCCTTGAATTTTTGTATGGGTATAGATGCATGTATGATATGCTAATATGGGCACACTTATCATTCATATTTTCCCCTTTTCTCGAGAACCATTGTGATGCTAATGATGAATATTTTAGAAAACTTCCTGGTCGCCCGAAAACTGAATTGAATTTATGGCGGAAGGCTCATCATCATCATTTCACACGGGCCTTAATCAACTTTTGCTATAAAGCGTCGAGTATCTAGTAGAATGAGGCTCTTTCATGCTTCTAAAAATTCAGTTATCTTCCCTTCCGTCGCTAATTAATTTTCCACCAAAATAGAACAATGCAGAAAATATTCGGAAAAAAAGTTTCCCAAAAGTATCCTATTCACTCGCCTGCAGCCTTCTGATAACCACCAGCGGCCGGAGATGTTATTTAAGTATGATTTAGGACGGTCTGTATACACATACGTCAGTTGTGTGCATATTTCCTATAAATTATGGTGTTTCCAATTAGGGATGCATGTGTCATCTGGCTTGCATCCTTCCACATCAGGAAATTTGCGTTCCTTCCTATATTTTTTCGACTGTGCTTTGTGTTCCAAAATTTTTACATAGCTCTCTACCAAGACAAGATTTTCCTGGAGAGAGAAAATAAAATGTAATGTAAATACACCCAAAAAACTTAATTTCTTATCGAACAACTTAAAAAACTTGTGAGTAGTATGAGTACATAGAAGGAAGAATGGAATTTGATTTTTGAGCTAGATTGCATTAAACATTCTTAGTTTTTCTTGCGTCTGATCCCTGTCCTCATTCACTTTTATTAATGTTTCCTCAACCATAATTTTTTTTAGTTCACAATCAAATAATGCACACACATAAGGCCAAAAACAAACTTTCTTCCTGAATAGTGAAAAAGTCAGAGAAAAAGTTAAATTGCTTGACTTGACCCAAATATGTATACCCGGGCTCTCCTTGACTTCCGCGTTTTGCCACCAACTGCCTTCACTTTTTGTGTTCATATATGTAACTCCGCATAATATGGAACTGCATCCTGCTCTCTCCACACAAAAAGCATTCATAGTCCCTCCGGCAATATTTTTTTGTGAGGAGGAGGAAGAAAGAAACTGAAATAGTCCACAAAAGAAATATATACGGCTTACGCACGGACTTAGGAAAAGTTGACTTGACTCGGTGCTGCACACACAACAATATGAATGAAGCGAAAGCTGCTTTTCCATTCATTCCTTCCAATTTTCTACAAATTTTCTTGTGTGCCACCAACTGCTCGTGCCTTCCTTCCCAGAATATTTATTGATGTTTACCTTGTTCTCCAGCTCCTTTTTTCCAGAAGAAACAGAGTTGCATGCTTGCTAAAAGTTTCCTCGAGAAAGAACACAAATTTTTTTCCTTCTATTCTTATCACGATAGAGGTAGTGAGCCGTTTCCTGATTTCTTTTTTTCTATGGAAAGCATAATAATAATAAAGAAGCAAACCAAAAGCTTATAGGGCTCCTCCGAAGGTCGGTAATATTGGATAACCATATTATTTATTTTTTTCATGCACACTCCGAAATTCAATACATTTGTTGAGGTGGATGGTTACCACTTTACTGTAACTTCTGATTATTTCCTTTCCCATCCTATTAGAAAACATAAAGGGAAAAAAGGAACTTAGTAGAGTAGACAATGTCATTTTGCTTATATGTATTTTGCAAAAAAAAATTTGATCTTATCGATAAGGTTTTTTGAAGAAGAAGAGAAAATCCCAACATAATTATGGTCTGATTGGATGCACACATTTCAGCATATATTTTTTTCTGCTGGTGAGAATTTTTTTTTTTTTGGAATTTGACACGAGACATCTGCACAAGGAAATAATTTGGAGGGATGGTTCATTTGCATAATGATAAGATGGAGAAAATTCTATCAATTTGTGAAAAAAACTGTGTACACAAGAAATGATAAGATTTTCTACTAAGAAGTATTATGTTATGTATGTATATCGTTGTTGCAGGATGCTCTTGGTCGGTTGGCTGGTAATAAGTTTTTTTTCTTCATTTTTTTTAAATTGGACTGTGACATGTCTCTACATTTGAGAGTCCCTTGTGATGGTTTTCTTCTTCTTCTTCGGTCCTTGGAGAACTGTGTGCAAATAAAATCACTTCTGGTCTTGATTGAAGATATCAGGGATAATTGAAAAAAAGAGAATAATGTATACTATGTTCCAGTCAACGACGCATTTTCATCGTGACTTTGACATTGAAAGGTTCAATTTAGCTTCACTTTCATCTTATCATCATCATCCTTTCTTAGTATTGTGTCTGCTCTAAGTCGACTTTTCACTGCTCTCCATCTTTTACCGAATTGTTGTGAGGGAAGAAGGAGCGGGCAAGAAAAATATCTTTGGGGCCAGTGTACACATTTTCTCTCTGCTTTCATTTCGCAAGAATCTGAAATAAGGTAGAGCATATATTTTTGCGCACGTAATTCACTTCCTTTGTCTTTTTTGTTTGCCTTTGACTTACGAAATTGTGATGACGGGGGTTCCGCTCTTCAATCAATTTTTTTCCCTGCACCATATTGTGTCCATTAACAATATTCTAATTTGTACAAGGTAGCGGTCAATGTCTGTTGAAATAAGAATTAGCTTGTCTTCCATCAACCTTTTTCCTACTGATGAGCCATTGACCCGTAGCTGTCTGTGACGCGAGTGCGGCTATACATCGATAATCACATGCAAGATGAGCAAGGTCAAAAACATTCTTGGCTCGTGTGTGCACTTCACCACGGACATGCCAATGAACCAAAATGACGCACGGGAAAGATGAAACTGTTGTTTATTTATTTTTTCTGGTTGGATTTATGTTCCCTAATTTGGCCAATGTAAGCAGAGTAGAATATCATCATTACTCGGGAAAAATATCCTTATTGCCACCTGTTACCATAATATTTGCATTAAAAATTCTGGGTAATGTGCTCCATTTTGTTTTATAAAAAAATTGGCTAAAAAGCAAGGTGAAAACAAATTGCGTAAACAATTAAGCCAACCTGGCTGAATCTATTTTTTTAGGAGACGAAAGTGGGAATTAATGGATTAATTGGGGCTTATCTTCGCGTCGAAAAATGCTGCGTATAGCTTTTAGGAAATACATAACAAGGAGATTTTATTTCTCTGGAAAGCGCCACTGAGAATTGGAAATGATTGCGGAAAAAGGTGGTGCGGTGATGAGTCGATGAGCTCTTTCGCATCTGCGTTTGTCGCTGCTCCAGCTTAGAATCATCCACAAATAAAAGTGTGTTTGGAAAGACCTGAGCAGAGAGAAAAAGTCATTTTCACTCGGCTCACTCAGAGATGTTTATCTTCCATCCTGTTTTTCAGGAGAGGATCATTGCTTTTGTGTGCATATGCATATTAATGGAGCTATTTGAGATGCGCTCAGCTCAACAAACAGTTTTGTTGATCATCCGCGGAGCTTCCAAAGCTGGCAAAAGATTTCCAGCCTTTTGTGAGCTCCTTCTTCTTTTCAATCAAATACTAGAATTTTTGGCTTGTGTGCATAAATGCTAAATTGTTTGGCTTCAAGCTGCAGTTTCTTTTATTACCATCAACATCAGCACAGATCCAATTTACGCATACAAAAATCCAGTCAAGCTTTCTCTTTCCAAAAAAACAGCACAAAAAATTGTGAGACTGAAAGTGACGAGCTAATTTCAAGTCAACTCTCTCCAATGAGTCTTCTATGCTCATTGTTACGTCATCATCACATAATTATTACCCGTGCTCCATTCCCGTTTACAAGTGATGATATAATTTCCTCTTGAAATAAAATAATTTGACCTGATGAAAAGCATTTTATATTTTTAAAAGCCAGCCCCTTCACGTGAGTGTTTTAGATGAGCTCAGAATTTTTTTTCCACTTTCAATCACTTCCGTCGTCCTCTAGGAAGATACTCGCTTTTTATTGTTATTGTGATGAGCTCAATCCAACTCCGATTGGATTTTATGTGACTCTTCTCTCTACATAGTTATGGAATGGAGAAGTTAAAATGCGAAAAACGTCGGACATAAAAAAGCTACACTATTTTTTACAACTTTTCTTCTTCTCACTTGGCCAAATCTGAAGCTTATCTGCTCCATGTTCAAGTTTACATGAAAGAATTAATTCTCAGCGGTAAGTGTATTTTTGTATTCTGTTGTGTTGCCCAAAAACAAAACTTTTTAGACTCGATCAATCCAAAAATTCAAGTAGACACGTGTAATTCCAGTTTTTTTTTGGTAAACTAAAATCAAAACACAGACTAGACACATCTACACACTCTCCTCAAGAATTAATCTTGTTTTGTGGCAATCTACAACACTTAAGCATATATGTTATATATACAAAAAATAGATTCCAGACAATGCGGGATAAGCTCGTCTTTTTTTCATATATGTGACTCTTCTCTCTACATAGTTATGGAATGGAGAAGTTAAAATGCGAA
>JAHZNF010000518.1:0-18295 GCA_027744215.1 Troglopedetes dispersus | reverse complement strand
ACCGAATGTATCTATATACATTTCACTCTGGAGAAAATTCCCAAATTGCAAGGAACAGCAAGCAAGAAAAAAACTGCTGGACTAGTTTTTCCATTTTCTATGAGGAAGGAAAGCTAAGGGAACCGTGATGAGGGATAATGAAGAATGAGGAAGCCTTTTCGTGTTGAAAATGACGACACAACAATGTGCCTGATTATGTCTAATATGGAAAGTAGCAATGTGGTACACTCAGCAGTTTCCTTTTTTCTTCATTCGTTTTCATGGCTGGCGGAGCCCATTCTCTGCTCGCTTTTCAAAGGTGAACGCATTAAGCAACCATAAAGCCAGCTCAACAAGAAGAAAAGAAGTGGCACGAAAGACGACCGTAAACACACAGCAGCAAGGGAAAAAAAGGCACAGGCATTCCTCGTGTTTTTTAAGAAGAAAGGAAAAACATCATCATTTGAACATCTTGAAGTAAAAAGGGGTCTTTTCTTGGTGTGCGTCGCTCATGTAAAAACTTGACGTTAAATTTCTTAACGGCTTGCACACACACACACACACAACATATACCTCCATATATATTGCACACATCCGTGCAACTTTAAGAATGGGAGAAAACAGAGTTTCTATTTTTCAGAGTGGCATTGTGTCGTCTGGGAAAAACAAGTCGTTTTCTCTTCTTCTTCTTCTCCAAGTCCTTTTTGGTGTTGTTGCCACCACTGCACACACTTTTTTTTCCTCTTGTATTTTCTTGGGGGAAATGGGAAAGGACGGAGAAGAATGGACGAAGGAATGAATAAAAAGGATTCGACGAGCTGCTCTCTCCATTGTGCTCTTCTCATGTATGTAGAACAGCTACTGTGTAGTAGTAGCAGCTTATTATTATTATTACTATTATTATGTATTAGCATTTTAGTACAAACTCCCGTTTCCTCCACATTCTTGTTATGCTAACTTTGAACTTTACATAGTCATCACCATCATCATTGCGTATTGTTACGCGAAGCTACACAAAAGAGCGGCCGAGAGAGAGAGAGAGAGAGAAAAAAAAACGTCGACCAAGTGAAAAGGCCCCACTGACTTCAGTTTTTTCTCTCTTCTTATAGATGCTTGCACAGTGACTGACAGGGAAAGACGCCGAACTTTTCTCATTCTTTACCTACCACATTAAATTTAAAGGGAAACCGGGGATATCGTCATCATTATAATGTGCATGCGTGTAGTATTCTTATTTTTCCTGGAGTTTTCTCCAGTTTAGTCGCACCACCGGAGAGTAATATCTGAGACTTTCTAGCAGCACTGCTAATAATAATCATAAAACATTGTCCTGGCGCGGAAGTAAGTAGATTTTTTTTCTTGTTGTGTGTGTAATTCCTTCATAAGGAGATAAAAAAATATATAAGAAGGAATCATTTGCATAATCATAGTAACTACGATCCCCTCACATCTGCAGGGTTATGGCTGAGGAGGAGGACAAGGATGTCATCATCACATGATGCCAATGATATTTCTTTTGAGAAGGAATAAAAAAAGTGGAGGAAGGCTAACAATAATGTTGTGTGTGAGAAGAGTCGGGTTACTCTTTTTGTGTTTGTGTAATAGAAGAACCATGTCAAGGGAAATCCCTTGGCTAGTATTATAATGGGATCGGAAGCGGTTTCATGTCTCCTCTTTTTTCAAGTATTTCCTCGAACAGAATATTATCCTTTTTTCTCTAAACATTTGCGTCTATTTGCGATGTAAAAATTTTTTGACCCAGTTCTGTACGACTTTGTTGGGTAAGACTGGCCTGGAAAAAAATATCTTTATGGTAGTGCTGCCATATCTACCAATTCCCATTCGTAATTATTATTATTATTATTATTATTATTGCCATCACTATCATCCAAACAAGATCAATTACATGCACTTGTGTCACTGGAGAAAACGAAGTGGTAGGATTATGCTGTCCCAGATCCAATGCAAATTCCGTGCTGAAGTTCCCCCATCCAAAGGATGAAATTGCAGAAAGGAAGAAAATAATCATAATAATGGGAGAACCTTTATATAAATACATATATTTTTTATCCAATCCTTCCTCCATGATTCCAGTGTCGACACCAACTACTCCATTTTATTGCATTTATACCACCTCTCTAATATTTTTCTTGGAAAATGAGATGGAAAATGGAGCATCATATTCTGAAGCTGAAAAGAAAGTGGATGGATTTATTATTGAGCTTGTACGTTTTTTTTGCGCGAGTCGACTACTGCTTTCATCTTACCCGTCTCTGATTGCACATCCCTTTTATGTATGTTCATATAAAATACTATCTTCGTGGAATAAGAAGAAGGTTCATTCACATGCGAACCTCCGTGTGTGTGTGTGTAAAGTGCGCGGCTACTCTTGCCACCATCATCGTCATCTCAAACTCACACACAAGAAAAGAATTTTGATTGCGACACGACGAGACCAAGGGCGGAAAAAAGAGGCTGCTTAGCTGATATAGTGGCAACCCAGGCGTTGGAAAATATTGTAAGGAAGTGGAGCAAATATATTCATTCTTCACTTTCACTCCATCCATCTATTCAAGAGGATGGGATGGTGGTAGTGGTGGTGGATATTCGCTCGTGAGGCTGCTTTTCCAGTCAAGTCATCACTTCACATCACTTCACGTGCTTCTCGAATAACTCAACTTTTTTATACATCCATCCATCCGTCTTCACAAACACACTAACTTAATCATATACATGAAGAATAGAATGTACCTATGTGAAGGATTTTAGAGAGAGGAACTTAACCAAGGGCTTCTAAGAAATCCTTACCGATCTGCCTGCACAACCAGCACTCACCGACGCCTCGGAACACTCTACAAAAATAGAGTGCTATGTAATATTGTTCACTACCGTCCCCGTGCAAAAAAAAAAAAATTTATTTAGTAACGGGAAACTGGCGTACACATACCTTCTGTATGAATTTCTAAGGAGATAATTTATAATATTCCAATTTCAACTTACATGCATTTATTCATAAAAATTTGAGAAAGCGGAACAAGAACCATCTTCATTCTTCTCCGCTTGTCTCCAGTAACACGGTACAATGACAGTGGCACACTCCAGAAAATGTTTTTACTCGTGTTTGGACCTTATTACATCACTTTCCTCAGCAATGCAAAAAAATACAGGGACATACATGGTTCGCACAACCTTTCGACAATAAAAATAGGAAAGAATGCTTCCCTTTTTTACGTCATGCTCTCGCCTCTGTGAAATTTTATATTCTGAAAGGAAAGGAAAACGGAAAATATAGGAATAATAAAAAAAAGTTTTTTTTTCTCTGAGTGGAACACATCATCCATGTTGAGGATGAAGAAAATGAAATTCAATTGAAAGCCATATTATTATTATTACCTTTGCATTGCCAGAAATACTTTATCTGAACTAGTTTGGAAACAAGTTCGGGAACTTCTATCAGTGAGCATTTACTCCACTTCAAAACTTCTTTTTCAGTAACAAAAAAAAATATTGTGAGAAACGGTTTCGAGTTTGGCCACACATGGAGGCAAGGTATCGAATATTCAACATTACACCGTTATTGCTTTATTGCCTATGCATGAAGGACTCAACACTTGGAAGCAGTTTTTTCTTCTGCCAAAGCTTTAATATTCAGGTCCTTACAAAACTGAATGAATGAGCAATGAACAACAAAATTTCGCAAAAGGGTGAAAAGAGCCAAATATTTCATTTCCTAGTAGCTTTGAATACCAATACACATGAAACCATCAATTTCATGAATTGCGTTGAAATTATGATCCCCACCTCAAAAAATTCTATTGATCGCCTGACCAGATAGGATTAGGAGAAAATATTTTGTTCCTCTGAGTCTGAGGTAACCATTCCTTCGGCTAATCTCGGATTCTCAACAGGTGTGAAGTCAATTGCTCTCCCTGTGATTACCTCCATCACTCAGGTCCCATTTCTTCTGATTGCGTTAACAAAAATTTACTTGTATTGCGAACGACAATTTCCTCAACCAACCAAAATGAAACCGTGTACACCACAACCACCATCAGTAAGAAAAACAATGATCATCCGCATGACCAAGTCATGTGCGTAAAAATAAAGGTCCGTAGTGTACATTTGTAGCGTCATAAATGGTGGAGTGAAGTACTCCCATTAAAAATGATGGAATGACTTTGGGCGAATTGTATTACGGATTTCCGTGTCTGTCTACCATTTCAAGTGACGTCTCCCGTACGAGAAACTGGAAGAAGGGAAGTTTGCTTTTGTTCTATAACTAAAACCATGCACTTTGTTCGGGGAAAGAGTGCGGACCATGCTGATGACGTTTGATGACAGTGACCTGTTTCACTTTCTTTCTCAAGTTGCTTCTCTTGGTTTGTGTTCAGTGTACCGTCATCGGAATATCGATTAAGGGTGAAAGTCAAATAAACGTAAAAAATAATGCACTTTTATTCGTTCCGGATCCTATCCTTTTGTACGTATGTTCCGCACTTGGCAAAATACTTTTACTTCCTTCTCTCCAAGGAAATGGAAAAGAAATAGAACCTCGAAAAAAAAAAATTGGGAGAGGAATCGATTCAATGCGTGAAGAGAACTCCTCCTGCGAACCGAAACTGACACACGGACATAATCCCTGGAAAATGAAAACGAAGCTGGAAAGACTGCCAAAAAAAGGATGAAGTGTATATGTACATTACTAGGGAAAGAATGAAACAAAGTGTGGTGTGGTAAAAGAAAAGTCAAAGTCACTTCAGCTTCACTACTTCGTTTTTACCACAAAAAAGCCCGATGTCATGCATACCAGTCAACCTAAGTTTTTTTTTGCTTCCAGGGAAAAATGCATTGTTTGTGAGTAAGTATCTGTGTGTGTGTTTCTCCATGTCCGCAAGAATTATGCGAGAATAAAAAACCTTGTATCATTTTCATTCCAGACTATCTACCTTGAACTTGACATACGAAAGAGAAGTAATTTTTTTTCTTATGTTCTTTTCCCTTCGAGAAATGAGTTGCTTCGGATAAAAAAAGGCAACAATCAAACTGCATTTGAGCATTGTAAGTGCACAGCTCCTGGCAAACATTTTTATCACAGAGGAGAGACTACATCATCTCCAAAAAAAAGATGAGCAAGGATGAGAAAATAATCCAGTGCAGAGAAGGAGCGGAGGAATGCATGACTAAAATATGTATTCCGTCCGGAGACGGGAGCCAAGTCAAAGTCGGAGAAAAGGGGAAAAGGAAGAAATAAAAACATGCAATTCTACTTGCACCGCAGTTCGAGGGAAGCTGTAAAAAAATCCAACTCAACGCTTGCCATTGTCATTTTGTGGTTCCTGCCATCCAACCATCACGTTTCTATTTCTACGGTGCATTTTCTAACGTTTTTTTAATATGTCGGCAGTGGTTAATATGAAACCACACGACGGGATGCAAGGTTCATGGGAATGATATTGTTTCAATATTTTTTTACTGTTGTTTTATCAATACACGTGGTTCTGTCCTGAGCCTCTGGAATTTTTTGTCATCATTATTAATCCAGCCATTATCACTAAGGTCGTTGCACCGTAAAAAACGATACCAGCATCATAATATCATCATAATCATTATTGTACTTATTATAATACATTAACATGATAGCCATATGAAACAAGAAGGAAACTTCCCAATTTGTTTGGCCACGAGACAAACCGGAAGTTCCTAAATGCCCACAAACTTGAAATCTTATCGGTTAGCTTGAAGAATACATGAAAAAATTTGATACTGGGAACCTCAAGATTCTTCTTCCAAAAAGAAAATAACAAAACCTTCCAAAAAAATAGGGTGACCCTTGCCAAGAGCCTCACAACCCTGTCAATTCATATGTTCTTGGAAGAGGTGTGTTCAATACACTGAGAAACTTCTGTAACTTTTGTTATTATTTTTAAATGAATTAAGCATCTAACCATCTCTTATGCCTCAAAAGTTTGTGGCACCACAACCATTTTTTCTTCTTAATTCCTATTACCATTATAGAAGAAAATTATGTGAGTTTAATGATCGGTTATCTTAGTTTCACTTTTTCAGCTTTCTTTATCAATTTGACATTCATTATCCTAAATTATCACTACCTCTTTTAGCATTTTTTTTTCTTTAAGGAAAATTCCTCTTTTCCTTTTGCATTCCTGCAAATACCTCTGCCTTGAAAGGGAAACCTCGGCCAGGAAACGAAAACTTTTCCTTTTTCTTCAGAAATTAATAAGGTATGCATAATAGGTGGTCGCATACATTCACGACTGCTTTCCCTTTCAAAAGGTGCACGGAGGTAAGTTGCCGAGTTTCTTTCTACTCCAAGTTACTCCATCTATTTCCCATTTTGGAGCATTGATAACCGAGGGAAAAGAACAGTCTATTTTTAACTTCACAACTTGACTGAACACTGACCCTGCTGGACTAATGCAAGCAGCTGAAACTAAAAGTTTTTCTTTCTCCCTCAAAACACAGAAGACAGACTCCTAGCTCGTGTATGTGCATTTCCATCCGTATATCCTCTCACTTTTACTACATCCACTAGTAAAAAGTTAGTATAGTAATTTACGATTGTGATGTCTCGAGAAAAAAAAACTTTCTTTTGCACTTTCCCACTTCTCCTTTCTATTCAGCTTCTCTCATGAGCGTTTATTTTTTTTTATTTCTCGCACGGAGAATTCACAAAACAACTGCAGTGCACCCTTGTCTGTCTTGTTGTTTTTGTTGTTGTGGTACGTGGGCACGCATACATCTGTACATTGCACTGTACAAACATGGGATTCTCCTGCAGGAAAATTATAATTTTTTTACTAGTTAGTTTAGCAAAGTACGCGCACTCACGTACATTTTTACTTCCCTCTCTTCAAGACGTATGAATGAAGAAATGAATGAAAAATTTCCCAGTGTTCGACCAACAACTCCAACAACATAGAATTCTAGACGAGTATGCTAGTAAAAAATAACATATAAAAAAAGTTTAATAAATATAAGGAAACGCACCACACCGCCACCACCACCGACAAATTATTTCTCTGGCATGGCAAGCAGCCTCAGTAAAAAAATGGAGGTTGCTATCTATATACATATACCCAGTGAAAATGAAAAGTATAATATTTTGTGTTCATGCAAATATCCAACCGTGTATTCCTAAAAAGAAAAGGATCTTTTGGGTAAAAAAAAGTGTACTGTGTGAAAGGAGTGAAATAAAAAGTGAAATGTAAAAAGGCTTGGTCTGGTGTGGCCTGCTGCTGTGCTTTTGTCTTGTGCGATGGTGCTCTTTATGGTATGTTGTATAATGCTTCCCAGTGGAAATAACCGTGCTTTTTTTTCCTTGGCACGGGAACAAGGAAGGGAAAAAAAGATCAATATAGAGCAACTTTTTTTTTATAAAAGAATACGAGGATAGTTCTCTGTGTGTATACATGGTGCCATTTCGTTCTTATATTTTCTCTCTTATCTTATTACACAATAGCGTTTGCTCGATGCATCATGCTTCCACTTTCTAGAAGTCATGAGTATCCTGGAGAAAACTTTTGCCAGGGATACATTTTCATAGATTGTATGCAATGCAGTGAGTGCACACACAAAATTCTCACACGAAATTCGAAGGATACTAAGGTACACTGTCTGTTTTCGAATTACGTCCACATAACACACACACACACACATTTACTCTGTTTTTTTTGTTGTAGGAATACATATATATCGTGTCTGTGTGTACTTTTTTTGGAAGTCAGCTCGCTATTTTTTCGTCTGTGTTTGTTGACTTAGCCAGAAAAAAATATCCGGAGTGAAAAAAAAGGAAAACCGGACTAGAGTCGTGTATTAATATGTGTGTGTATCTGCCTTTCAAAGGAAACGATGCAATATGCCACCTGAGCCCGGCAATGTAGAGAACTAGGGAACCGTGGTCCACGCAACACTCACTGCGAAAAAAAATATCACATTTATGTATCTTTATTGCCCCATGTTTCCTATATGTGTTCCAGTGCTGATTTTTTTTCTCGGAAGATAGCGGGGAGCAGATGATGCTACATCCGGGTTTTTCGGTGAGAATAGTATTATGTATACATATGTGTTAGCCATTACTGGAAATGAGAAAACGATCCATTCATACTGAGGCGAAACTGGGCTTATGGGACGTGACTTTTTGACACTGTTTTAATAATATTTGGTGAAAAAAAACGAAGGCCCAGCGTTCCAGCACAAAAAATATAATGGGATAATTCTTGAGGGGATTTTTCGGGATGAAAGAGCAGGTACACAATTTTCCCGGTTAAATGAGATGTTCGAGTAGTATATTTGCTTGGTGGGTCAAGGTTGCACCATGATTCATGCTCAAGTGGGTGTACGTGAGAGGGGATAATGATGAAAAATAATGAGAACGAGTTTGGAACTAATGATATATTTTTTTCACTTTGATTTATGAGAATCGAGGGCCATTGCTGTGTTGTTTATGAAGTTGGCTTTCGTAGAAAAAGAATGAGGTAGTTGGAGAGGAGCTTACCGTTCTGGAGGGGCAAGGCAGACGTATTATTGGCAAAAGGAAGCTCTGAATCTGTGAGTGTCGCATCGGAAGCGTTCTCCGAAGTGGGACTATCGGAGAGACCTGCCCCTCTCCCGGTGTACGGCTGTTGGTAAGGGTTCTCCTGGACAATTTGGGAGGCTGACTGATTTGAACTGTGCGCTGGGCCAACGACATTCGCTGGACTCTGGTAGTGGACCGGTTGCGGTTGGGGAGGCTGCTGAGATGGGGGCTGAGGGCGGGCTCGACTTCGTCGGAGACTTTGGCTACTCATGTGATGCGAGTGGTGGGGAGGACCGCCGATCCCGGCGTATTCATGATGTGTACCGTGAAGCTGCTGCTGGGTCAGCTGAGCAGCTTGTCCAATTGTCAAGGAATTGGACGGATTGCCTAAACCTAAGGGGACACCCAGAGGAACTCCGGGGCCTGTGCCCAGGTGGGCCAAGTGGGGTGGCGCTCGATGCTGAGTTGGAGGAGAATCATCCTCACCATCCCCATCTGAACCACTGCGTTCGCGGTGGTATCCGTTGAGTGCGTCAAGGGCATCCCCGGAGCCGAGGTGGTAGCCCCCTCCGCCACCGAAACCACCTACGCCGCTTCCTGCAATATTAAAAAAAATTAATTCAGCACATTGTCCTTTCATCTTTTCATGCACAAGTAATCAAAACGACCCTAGCTTCATGGCGCTTTTTGTTGAAAGGAAGGAAAAAGCTTTATGCTATTTTTATACAATGTGTGTCATTCCGAAGTAACAAAAACACTATCAGGAGCCAATAAATCATCCACGGTCTTGTTCATCGTCACAAAAGATATTTTTTAAGTGTCTCTCTTTCGTGTCCTTGTTCCTTTTTTGTTTAATTCATGATAGCACCGCGTCTCCTCCTTTTCTCCGCGCTTTCTTTCGGGGAGGAGCAGAGACATTAAAAACATCCAAACAAAATAAAAGATTATCACATGGAAAGTGAAATCATTGAGAAAGGAGATTCACAAAGGCGGAAAGAGAGATTCGCCCGTTATTTTCATTGTGAACTATTTTCTCAAGATTGTTGCTTGAATGGAGTACACAAAAAATACGAGTTTTCAGCTGTTTTCCCGCAATTCTTTCTATTGTTTAAGTGTTGAAATAAGCGTGAGCGACAAAGTGAAAAGGAAATGTCTGACTTTTCTATAACAGTGGCCAAGGCTTTATGCACCGTTTTCCTCATTTTTCCAAGAAACCATAAAAAATAGAAGAATAGCATATATAGTTTTTCCTTGTGTGCAATCAAAAAGAAAACGAGTGGGCCGGAAAGGTATGTTAAATAAAGCATAATAGGAATGGAAAAAAAAGTTTTAAATTTGCACACACTCAGAAATCTAAAATTGGAACGGTTGACTCCACTCGAAATGGAACGTCGTGTCACTCGTTTGACACGACTTGGTCAGAGTCAGAGGACGATAATCATTTTGGCATAGTTTTACTATTTTCTTGATAAAAATAAGTTTTCTCCTTTTATAAAAGAAACTTTTTTGTGATCTTCCCTCATTTGAATTAGATTGATATCAGCCAAGACAGATTTAAAATTAAATTAGTCCATGTCTCCAAACCAGACTATGCTCGTTTGCTCTTTTTTTCTGTGGAAAGTTAAATTGGGTAAAAAAAACTATTTTGAAGTCAGACAGACTAGACTGACGGGGTGTGACGTTTGTCTCTTCTCCACACTATGTAGGGTCGAACATAAAAAACATTACGGAGATCTGAACAAAGTAAATTCTGGCGCTCGTTGTTCTATCAATTACGTCAGTATACGCATTCAGCCAAGCCAAACTTTTGTTACTCAATTAAATCTTTCAGTTTCTTTCCTTAATTATGCTGCCATCAAATCCATCCTAAAACTAAATTTATATTTTTTCTCGAAATTGTATCCGAATATGAAACGACTAGTGAAACATTGTTCAGGGCAAATTTTTATGGCACTCATTTCTTCTGATTCATCAAAGAAATTCTTGAGATATTTATGCATAGCGTCGCATTGCAAAAAAATAATTCATATGGAGGGATTTCACAGCTAAGAACTGCCAATATGCAAAAACGTATCTAACTTGTATATAAGTTGAAAATGTATATACATTTTTTCAAGGAGTCGGCGTGTGAAGGAATCTCCTAAAAAACGTAAGGACCACGCTTCGTATTCTTTTCAAGGATGAGACTGTGTACTCAACTCTAGCAAGGCAGACGAGACACTGACTTCATTTCCTTGACTCCATTTCTCTCTCCTGCTTTCTTTTATTCCTTCTATCTTTTTCCCACTCAAATGCCAGAAAAAAAAGAAGAAAAAAAATCCTCTTTTTTGTTCTTTTCATTCAAACTCGTTTATTTTCAGAGAACCATTCTTATTTTTCCCCTTTTTTCGTTTCATTATAAAAAGATTATTAATGCCTTCCTCTTTCATTCCTTCTTTTCTTTATATTGAATACCTTTGGTTGTGCTTTCGGATGATGTTGCGTGTGTGATAGGCTTTAGATTTCGTTTTTTTTCCCATTGTCAAAAAATACTCTTTTTGGAGTAATACCGTTATCGTAAGCAAACATACCTAGGCTGAAACGAAAAAATAAAAACGAGACAGCAAACCCCAGTAAAAGTGATAAGTTGTAGGAGCAGTCTCCAAGTGTGCATATACCTACTATCTATGCACACTTCACATCGAGTACCGTTTGGTTTTACCCTTTAAGTTCAGAGTGAACTTGTTAGTCAATAGTCACAACAAAAATAACAGCAAAATAAATCGAAACTAATGCTACAAGAATGCGGGTGTACGAATGAAAAAATCCATTCGGAACACTTTTCGTGACAAGCCTGATAAGAACAAGGAGAAGTGAGAGAACGCCTCCGTCTCAGAATTCAACGCACACTCTCAATGTTTTGTGCATCGTCACATTTTACCACTGTAAGAAAGGGGGAAAGAAGTACAGGAAATCATTATTGAAACTAACCAACACCAAAAAACCAGATATATTTATTCCACACAGAAAACAACAGGCCAGAAGAGAGGAAGGAACTAAGACTAACTCTTCCACAAAAAAAATGTTCCTGCTCGAGTACATTTTTTCTCTTTCCTTTTTCACTTTCTTTTCATTGATTGTTTCAAATGACTGGGAGTGGCACATATTTACTGTCATGTTTTCCTCTAAATAACTAATGACTTTATATTTTATTCAGCGGGGTCACTGTCGTTAGATAGTTGGGAAAAGAATGGGAGAACACGCGCGAGTTTACTTTCCTCTTCCACCATTTCCTCCTATTATAACCGCACACAGCTGACTACTTTGTAAATGGGGAATGCAAAAAGGCACTTTGCGCGTTTTTAGTGGACCAGCCGACTCGAGTTCCGTGCGAGAAACAGAGAAAGAGGCTTGAGAGGGAATAATAATAAAAAAATGAAAATGGACCTCGGAATGGTCGTCGCAATGGGCCTTTGAATGTTGCACTAAAGTGTGTGGTATGATCATCACGACTGTGGCACGATGGGTGGAATCTTTATAGTGAGTTTATTTTTCACACCTTGTTTATACATCTTACTTATTACTACTATTATAAGGTTTCAGTCATTTTATTGACTATTTTTTTGCACACACGCAAGAAAAACACAATGGAAAGGAGGAAGGACGTAGTTATGGTGAAATAATAATGACTAATTGTAGTGCATCATCATCATCATTACTATATTTTCCAGTCGTACCTGCCCAGACCATATACACGCACCACACTACTCCTCCCAACGTTTTTTTCTTGCTTTCACTTTTTTGTGTACTTTATTTCCTTCCGCGTAAATAATTCCGGAGTCTTTTTTTTGGCAATTCCGTGAAACTTTTATGGTTCATGGTGCCAACAAGAAGGCACATGTGAGGCGACAAAGCTTCCCTTGTTCAACTAGTGACCAAGGTCGTCTGTCACAAACGTGGAAAAAAATATTTACAACCGTATTAAATATTTGGCAGGGAATTTGAAAAGTACATTTATAGCAAATTAAATTTTGACAGTGACGACTTACTTTCTCCTTCCGAAGAGTTCAGTAAGCCTATTTAAGTATTAAAAATGGAGGAATATAATGCGGGAATCAATGTGTCTCGTGTAAAATACACTTTTAATGATACCTGTTTCAATAACTTCTTCCAAGAACATAAAAAATCTTACGAATTTATGCCTCGTGGGTCTCTAGGCCTAGGTTTGCTAGGTGTATTGAGTAATGCTCCACATGTGAGTAGGGAAACCTATCATTATCATGGTTTTTTTTTTACTTTTTTTACGAAATTTCCGAAAGATAAGACCACACACCAGTTTGAAGGGAACGGGTTGTATGTAAGCATTAACGGAAATAAATTGCTGTGAGAAAAGAAGGAGCGAATTTGGCGTGGAAGAAAGACGATTTTGACTGACTGATCTCCTCTAGTCTGACTTCTCATCTTCAATATTTTCCCCATATTATTTCTCCACATGTATGCACTCACAAAGAATAAGACAGGAAGAGCTTAGACCTAAAAAAACGAAGAAAAAAACCTGTGCTTTTTTGTGTGTCTTTACAGATCTGCCCACCACCGCCACGACGAACTGTTTCTTTCGGGTGTACCACTGCACTGCACTCTTTTTGGCTCTCTATCAATATCAATACGCCGCACGGCAACCCAGAAAGGAAATATTTTTTCTAGCTTCCACCATTTTGCTGAGGAAGGGAGAGAAGATGAGAATAAGAAAGAAGCAAATGGAATTATCGAGTCATCATAAATGCGCTTTCACATTTTTTTTCTTCCTTTCATTCTCTCTTTCCAGCCTTGTACTATACTCCCTGGTTTCTTATATTGTTTCGTGGTAAAACTTACGACAAGGGAAAGTGCGAGAGTGTGTTTTGTGTGTGTGTATGTGTGTGCATGCACATAACATTTTTAGTGGAGGTTGGAAAACTCCTAAAAAAAGAATCCGTCATCGTTGGAATATTATTAGAGGAGGAAGATTGGAATGGGAGATGGGAAAAAAGTCTCAATGTTTTTGACATTCGGCGTGTAAAGCCCTCCGACTTCTCACGGAGCTTCTTTTTTCCCTATCCTTCTCCTCTTCCACTCTTTTTATATTTTCTTTTCCAAGCAAAACTCACAACTCACTCGTGTCGGCTTCTTCCTTGCTATCTCCAAAATACAGGACTGCATTATCATCGTCATCATGAAGCTACCTTATGCGTCCTCGCGCAAAAGATAATAATAACAGAAGGGAAAAAATCCAAGACTGGCTACAGAAGTACATGTATAAGTGGAGAAAAAACGCGGGCAAGACAGCCATTCTATTTTTCCGCTCTTTTTTTTCTACTAACTCTGCAGCAAAAGTGCACTCCAAAATGGAAACTTTTATTTTCTCTGTTTCCGTCGTCATTGTTTGCTTCCCTATTCACTTCCAGGGAAGAAATAGTGAATCTCATATATTTAGCTGACATGAGTTGGGATTTACGAACAGTAATGTATTGCTAAAAACAGCAACATTTCAGACCATCCCCAATTTCACAAACATACAATGTTTACCTTCTTACCTGTGTACCCATACTCTTCCCAAAAGACAAAAAAGAGGTGATTATAAAATTGTGCGACAAAGAGAGTCACAGCAATATTCGCTTTTATTCCTTATTGCTGTTTCTTTACCACAGATTTCGATTCTTTATGATTGACCGATTGCTTGAGAGCACATTTTGTATTTTTCTGTCTGACACAACACTGACTCGTCTACACTCTATTAACATGGCGGTTTGGATACAATATAATGTAGCAACGTTGAAAGTATAACACTTAAAGAAATTGTTATTATAAATATAATGTTTTTTGCGTGTCATGTCAGATGCAGCAAAGAGTCTCCACGCATCTGCGGCTATGCACAACTCTCAAAGGTTTTCTCTTGCCGGAGGTGGCACGACAGTATACCAAGAGACATTAATACGCAGCCTACCACATCACTGAAGAGAGAAAAAAGTGTGCATGGAGCTACTCTTGCAAAGCCGGTTTTCCTCATTCCTGACGTCGTCATCATCGCTTTTCTCGGCGGTACGCACGCCGAGAAAAAGAGTTACAATTGAAAAGGAGATGGGATTGAAATGTAATATAAAATGATTTAGCTCCCTCAACACTCCTTCATCTTCTTTTCCTCCATTTTATATTCACTCAACCCAGTGCACCCATGCGGATATGTGAAGCTGGAGATATACCTACACAAGCGTAGATAAACATATATATGTATATCTGCTCCATAATACGATCCAAATATATGGAGGAGCAAAAAAAGGTATAAAAATTGGAGAAGGTTGAAAATGAAAAAAGGAAGGGAGAATAAAAGGGACAAAATAAGAAAGGAGAAAAAAAGTGAAGATAATATGATGAGAAAGGCGCTTTTCTTTCTGTCGCATTTTCACCGAGAGAAGAATACAAAAAAAGGAGAAAAAATATCCGCCCGTTGCGTTTCCTTTCTCCCTACTATGTGGTATGCACTCCGTGCAAGAAATGCTGGGCCTCCATTGGAAACTTTTTTTGTGTAGTGTTCCAGGACCCAGGATGCCTACTGTTTATTTATCTTCATTGTAAATAGCCAACTTTCACTTTCTTCTATATTATGCAATGCGTATCGCCATCATTATCATCACCACCGCCACCATCATCCTCAACAGCAAGAATACTTTCCCCGATTGTGTGATGTAGCAAATATACAAAAGTATGTGAATATATGTACAATCTGTATGCGTGTGCCACAATGAGCATATTAAAATACTATCCACTATTGTTAGATAGGAAAAGAGGAGAAAGGACGATTATCAAATTTTATTTTTGGACATGGGCCAAAAAAATCCTGTGCGCAGTGTAGAAGCAAGGCATCAACTTTTTCTCAGAAAAAAATACCCTTTTTTGGATATAAAAACACGGCAGAAATTAAACTTTCCTTTTCTCGAACAAAATGAGTAGGCTTTTGGGAGAGTAGAAATAAGGATGTGAAATTATTCTTTCCTCTTTTTCACGCTTCTTCCTGCTTCCCTCCATTCTGATTATTAAAACTAGGCGCATGCATTAAAGAAACTCCTCTGATATGAAGCAATATTCAAAAGTGTGTACAATTTTTGGAGGAGGACAGCCATGACAAGGGAAAAAAACTTTCCTTTCCCTTCAGTAAACCTTGTAAAAATTGCAAATGCCACATGCATGATGCATGTTTGTATTATTAATGCGCTCCTAGTGTTATAAAAAGGAAAGTTCGGAACACTTTTCCCAAACTCGCGCTCCATTTTGTGTCCAAGTTCTGTTGCCATCATCGTCATCGTGGTTTGAAGGAGGAAAAATAAAAATAATACAATTTTCAAAGCAAAGTCTGCACTTGACACCATTTTTTCACATTATTATTATGACTATGCGTATGCATTAGTATTGTATACAATGTTGAGTGAGTTTTTTTGTTCCAGAAGAAAAAAAAGTTGACTGCGTCAGGAAAAAAATGATGGATCATTTTCAACAACGACCCAGAACGACTACAACGACGACAGCGAAAGAAGAGAAAAAAATGTTCGACTAGCACTTACCATTTTTTTCACTAAAATTCATTTAGGAACTAAAAGAGAGAAAATGCATAAGCACAATTTTTTGACGAGAGAAACGAGAAGCCCGTATTTTGAAGCGAGCGCTTCTAATGTAAACAAGCATACATTCTTGGATAACTTTGCATGCACCCAAAGTACTAATCTGGTATATATATATTCACACAATACTGGAGCCCTCAACCCGAAAGTTTCTCGGCAAGGCTGTGAAAACTTCTGGCTGTTATTGCTCAGAGCAATATTTGGAGAGGGAGTGAGAGAGAGAGAGTAAAAAATGTGAAAAGAGTGTGCATAATGAAAGCAAGGGTTGCCCTACAGTGAGGCGGGCATGCATGCATACTAGATTGCTTATTTTGCTGAGCTTATGCTACCACTACTGGATTTTCTCCAGACCGGACTGGATTTTGCAATTTGTGTTTACTGCTTACTCCTCCGACATTATACAGTTTGTTGTATGGCACAGAAGAGAAGAAAAAAAGAGAGAAAGTTGTAATAACAACAACACAACAGCAGCTGATGATTACGATATGATATTGCATTGCGTAAATCTCTGCGCTACTTTCATTTTCTCTCAGTACGTGGAAATTTTTTTTTCGTCTTTTGTAATCTACTTCCACGCTCCAACTTTCGTGAACAAGGACTACACACAACTTTTATTTAGATCTGGAGTATGTTTTTTTCTGCTCTGGCGAAGGTTGCAGGTGCAGCATAGTATAGGGAAACCAGGATTGTTGGAAATGAGGATGGGAACGGGTTTTTTAATCTGGAGAAATTTTTTGGAATTATTCTCTTGCGAGCTGCTCCACGAGCAGTTTCCAATAATGAGTCTTTATTAAATTTAGAGTGACAAGCAAGAAACGTAAGAGTCACGTTAGTGAATCGAACAAAGAAAACGGAGTTTTGTCTGGAAAAGGTATAATTTATATTTTATCCCCGGAACAAAAAAAAAAGTTTGAGTGAAGCCCGGTTTCAAATAAAATATTGTAATATTTTGTTGTGATGATTTAATTATAGTCATTTGGTAAAGTTCCGCCGAGTTGACAATGACGTGGCCCACTTTCCAAAACTCTCCTTTTCCCTTTATCTTTATTACTTAGTTAGCCATTAACAAAGGAGCTGGACACAAAAAAATGGAGGATAAGAAAAGAACTTATAACAAGCCTTTTACTTAATACATAATACATCATCATTTAAATTGTAGTGTTTTCGCCGATTACGACATCTGATGAAGGAAAGGAACTCGGGACTGAAAAAAAAACAACATAACTTTTATAAAACGCTAATAGCTCCAACCAAACACTTGTCCTTTTTCCATGATGATTGATCACAATTTCAAGGGAACCAGTTTCAAGAAAAAGAATTTCCACGAAGTACACTTATAAATGTTATAGTTGCATATATATTGCGCATTTATTACTTTTTATCTTAATGAGCCTGGAACTCGTGTCCTGTACCCAACTTTCTTAGCTACCATATTATTCCTGTATGCCAAGTTTGAATTACCATGTCGGAAATGACAAGTGACGTTGACTTCGGGTCTCTCGAGCGACCCGCTCAGAAAAATCATTTTCTTAACCGTGTGTACCTTTCTTAGCATTGCTTAAGAATGAAGCCAGTGCCGCAGCGTGAAAGTTAAATAACTGAGCAAAAAAAAAGTTGAGAAAACATGGACAAACTTTAAAATGGCTGAATAAGCGTCCACCTTAGTTCTAGGCAGAGCAGTGGAATGTCAACTCATGTCAGGCGCAAGTCAAAAAGTAATGAAACACTGGGTGTATACAATGCCTCAGCTCAGAATTTGAAGAAGGTAAACCGGCAAAGTGCTGTTTTGCGCTTTCCTTCGGAACACAAACATTGCGAAAAAACGTGTGAGTGTGTACTGGATTTTACTCCTTGTAAATAATTTCTGTGTAAATGGCCTCACCTCAAATTCCGCCCATGTCCAGCGAACAGGAAAAACTATATATGTATGCTATAAGCTTTTTCCAACAACATTCTAATCACTTGCAATTTTTTATTTTTTGCTTTCCAGTAATGTTGAAAATTGTTATTAGACAGACATTGTAAACTTTGTTTCAAGTTTCAGTATTCATCAGTATTTCATGAGTTTCGCTAAAAATACAATTGAAAGAACCAGTTACACACATCTGAGAAGTTTCGCTCACACTAAACATTACTTATTCATTTTCAT